>JAOXNR010050478.1:0-17906 GCA_028571225.1 Parsonsia alboflavescens | reverse complement strand
TTATTCCATAAGCATCTTCATATGAGATCTTCCATGAATTATCCCATGCCATGTATGCTCCTTGATCTCCATCAAGATCAAATTCGCATCATGACATTGACATACTCTTTCAAAAGAATTCAAAAAGTATTCTCCGATGAGCATAGGCTTCTTTTTCATATGTAGTCCTAAAACATGCTTTCTAAATAAGAAAACCAAGAATCTAGCACTATCATATCTCACAAAATCTATTTCATGGTTCTCAAGATTCAACAACTCAAAGACTTTATCATGCTTTGAACAACCAAGAACACATAAAGTTCCAGTTCTAAGCATATTACCACGAACGTCATAAGCTTTGACTCTAAGAATCGCAATATGGAATCCCAGAAATCATCTTGTTATAAAAGTCTTGAAACTTCAAAACTTCAACTAAAGTAAACTCCATAACATGACAGGCTTCATCATCAATCTCCAGCAAGCAATTACTCTTAACAAGCATGAAGTTTCTTCTCATATGAATCACAATGAAGTGCACCTCAAATAAGATCAACTAGAACTTAGAATCAACAATGAGTATGCACACTAGACCACAAAGATATAAATTGTTATCAAGAATTGGAAGATCAAAGATTCAAAAAACTCTATCATCCAAGAAAGACTTTGAAAGTCTTCTAATATATGATTCAAAAACGTTCTTCAACAAGAAATTCAAGTATTTCAAGTCATGAGAATATAATTCCAAGTAATCTCCAAGAAGATTAATGGTCGACAAGTCATACATATAATTCATAGGCATGAACAAAGTATTTGCTCCTAGCAAAGAATCAATTTGCTTATAGAATTCAACATAATCAATTTGTCTGGAAACATTAAGCACATAATCACAAGCATGCTCATTCACAAATGATTCCCTATCGAGCTTAAAGTCTTGCATTTCATTCAAAAAACTCTTCGGGACATACAAGTTACTTCCATATGCATGAATATCATTTCTAGAACCATATTCAATCACATGTGACTCCTTCACAAACTCAAAATCCATGAAAGCTATCACAAGACTCAAAGAAGTATAAGACTTGCTTTCTCTAATCGAGGGCTCATTATGCTTAAAAATTTCAACAATGGGATCGTGCTTATGAACCTCATGAGCATTTCCACAATCATACATAATCATAGAAAACATATTTTCATGCTCATAATTCAACAATTTATCACCAAGGGTACAGATAAGATTGTACCACTTTAACATAGCATTCATTACCATGTTATCCTTTCCTTATTTCAACTTGGTTAGGCGTTCAAAATCATGCAACCTAGACAAGGAAACACTAGGAAAGAATGGTGAATGTTAGAAGTAGGAATAAAAATATCTTTGTACCTCTACAAAGCACTCTCATTCTTTCCTTCTTGTGCAAATAAGCTCTCCTTTTCTTCTCTCATATCCTTTCTTTGAAGTTCATTCTTTTCTTTTCTCTCAGTCTCATATTCTTCCTCAACCTCAAACTCATTTTCCCCCTCAACTTCACTCTCATTTTCTTTTTCTTTCTTTCCTTCACTTGAGATCTCTTGGTCTTTCTCATTTCCAACAATTTCTTGAAGTCCCATTTCACCTTTCACTTCACTGGTAATGAGGTGTCTTCCTTTTAGGCTCCAAGCTCTCCCATGTTGGGCATTGCGAATTACCATGTCCATGTTCATTGCATTTGAAGCACTTGGGATCTTCACTTCTAGGAAGTTGTGCTAGTGTCTTTCTTCGTTCTCCAAGAGTCACCTTCACCTCTTGCATTTGAGGTTTGAGCTCCTCTTCTCTTGGCCTTACACTTTGCACTTTCATTGATGAAGAGAGCATGATGTGAGCTCTCATAAAATCCCTTATATGAGCCCCTTCCATTGGACATTTGTCTTTCATCCTTCCTTTTTGGTGGTGTTTCATTCCTCATATGTTTTCTATGTCTCAATGGGTCACCATGTTCATTGTAGTAAGAATAAGGGTCTTCATCACTTCTTGTCACCCTTGAGCTTCTTTTAACTTCATGGTCACAATAGCCTTCATCAATATCCTCCATTTACTCATTTCTCCTTCTTGGTAGACTCCCTTGATATTGTCTTCTTTCAACTCCTTGACATACTCCCTAGAAGAACTAGGTTGATATTCATCTCACCTTCCTCCTTGTTGCACTTGTTTTCTAGGAGTCTTATATTGGATCTCAACTACCTTTCTTTCAAAGCTTTCAACTTTTGAGTTGAAGTCCATTCTTATTTCCTTCATGTTGTTTGAGAGTTCACATGTCATTTGCTCCATTCGTTCCAAGATGGTGGATAGAACGACATTTTATTCTTCCATATTTGATGCTTGTGAAAATATGGTGAAGCTTTGTGTGTCAAAATGTCTTCAAAGAACAATCAAGAAAAACAGGGGAATTTTGGTAATCACGTGTCTCTCGTTATTTCCTTCATCCCTCTGTTCTTCAAAAATTCCCATCCGATCATCAATTTCTTCAACAACCTCCGGAGCTCTTTCCCAATTTTGATGGCAAAATAAGTTTCGCTTCATCTAGAGAGATTGCTAACGGATCATCTAATATTGTCCTCTTTTGAACTGCAGGTGATGCAATAAACATCAATTCTTTGGGGGAAACACAATAATTGATTAATAGAGAAGATGTAGTTGCTGAAGTTTTGAACTTTAGGGCTTGTTTTTCCTTGAATGTATCCTTTATTCTCCGAATAGAGAGATTACAAACAATAGGATTTTTTTGTTTCTCCACTATTCTGCTTTCCTTAGGCTTCTGAGAATCCAATTTTTTGAAATCGCTACCAGCAAAGACACGATCTTTCAAGCTTGGATTTTCGATTCTACCCTCTTCTATCTCATTACCTATTTTTCGACAATAAGAACAGTACTTCGGTAGGTCTTCCACTTGGATTGGTTTGTAGAAACCCTCATCGTCCTAGCCTATCCAAATTCATCGAGGTGGCTTTTGCTGCAAATCAAATTCTACACAAACCCTAGCCACAGTCGGTAGGATCATGTTAGCAGTCGTATTATCAATCTTCAGTAGTTTCCTGACGCAGAACAAGTAGACAAGCAAGATCAAGATTGTTTAATAATTTTATTCCCTTAATTAGATAGAATTTTATTTAGAAACTTGTTTTATTTTTTTATTATTTTCTTCCTAATTTTTATTTCTTAGTCTGATTAGGAACACATAACTTAGCTATTAGTAGTTTACTTGGTTTCTATTTCCTAGTCTAATTTAGGAACATAGAACTTCTAGTATTATAAATAAGGACGAATGCCTAAGAGCTAGAAGTTGAATCTATTATCAATAATATTTCAAAGTTTATCTCTCTTTCTTTGTGATCGCAAGGTGTTGTTCTTTCTTTTTTCGTCCTTTAACTACTTTAAATTGAAGTTTGTTTAGAGGAGAAGTACTCAATTTTCGTTGTCTAGACCTCTGGCAAGTTTAGAAGTTAGATTATTGAAAAGCCTCAAATTTTCACGGATTATACAAAGTTTGAGTTACTGTTCATCGGCATTGTTCCGATACTGTTCATCGACACCATTCATCGATTACTGTTCCAACACTGTTCATCTGTTACTATTCACCTTCACTGTTCACCGCATTTACTGTTCATCCAAACTAAAAGTTGTAATTTTTTTGAGTTCCTATTATTAGATTTCTTCCAAAATTTGTTATTCCTCAGCCCAATACATCCACCTGCGTCATCTCCCTACGGTAGAAGCAAAAGCATGAAGGATCGTTTTTCGGTACAGATGAATGGGAAGATTTGGAAAATTAATCCATATAGGGACAACTAAAGGCTCCGATTTTATATGAAAATTTGGAGTCCATTTTAAAATCCGAATTGGTACTCCGTTTAAGCTCTAAACGCCTTTAACCCACAATTGACAATAATCCTCTTCAAGGCGCACTCTTATTAATATGTGTCTGCTATCCATTAAACCAATTGAAAAATCACCCTTTAGTCCGATTGTGTTGAATTCTTTCCAAATTACATCAATTGATGCTTCACCGGAAAAGCTATTGGTTGCTGCTTTGTTTAAAAAAGTGATGCGAATGATTTCCTTGCCCGAAGATTTGGGTGGTCCTCCGGGTGCGAAGCCACCACCATATGGTTGATGCCAAATATTTCAGTTTATGTCAAACTCTAGAGAGAGAGAGTGCGTACTAGATATTTTTGAAATAATGCTCTTATCATTAAGATCTAAAATATAATTTAAAGTAGATTTTCCACTATTAATTCAGCTTATTCTAATCTTGTTTCATTAATTGGCACACAAATGTTGCAAATAGAAGCGAAAGGATATTACATTAATTAATATTTCCCCGTCACTAAATATAAGTGTTCAGCCATCATTTTTTAAACATTAAGAAAATTTTTTTTTCCCCAAAATGTCCTCTCATCACATTTTCAAAAATTTGAACACCATTTCACTAAACATTGTTCAAAGGGGTAATATAGAAAAAATATTATCAAATATATAATTAACTAACAATAAAGACTTATAATTAGTGACAATAAAAATTAGTTAAAATGATTGAGTGATTAGTATATAATGTAATAAACATTTAGGGCTAAACACACACGCAAATATTTGAGGCGATAAGGGCAGAAATGAGTTGGGAAATTAAAGACTGCAACACACAAGAAATCTCTAAGATATTTTAAAACTATAATAATATATCATAATAAAACTATAATATATATATATATATATATATATTTTTATATATTTATATTGAAACTTATAATAGGAAAAAGAGTATTAAATATCCATAAAATAGTTACATATATAGATAGTACTCACTAATCTCTACTATGAGATCTTTATTATTCTCAGTACGTCATATATATAAATAGTTGACCATACTTCTTGACATGAAGCAGCTCTACATATATAACATCTAGGCCGCAGGTGCTACGCTTCCTCCGTCGTCGTCGTTGTCGTCGTCGTCATCATCTCCATCAATTGCTTCTTCAAATAATGCTGCATTCCAACAAAGTAGTCCTGTTCCCACATTAAACTTGGCATAATTAACAAGCTTCTTGCAGCTGCTGCTTATCACTATCACCATGATCTAACTAATATGATATATAAAGAAAATGATCAAGAAAATCTTGGCTTGATGAAGCAGCAAAGCTATATTAATTATTATATCTCGAGCAAAGCTCGCAATATATATTAGGGTTATAAGAACATTGGCATTCTATGGAGAAATTGAAAGATGGGATATGTTGATGCAGTTGGATCCATACAATTATGGTGAATTGGAAGTACACAATCCTACACGTGCTTGCAGCAGTTGAAACACGCTCTTGTCCTCCATTTTCACGTGGTGCAATGACACTGTCAGTGGCGCACTGAATGTCCCCGAAAAGGGTCCCAAGGAATATAAAGACAATTGGGGGGTAATTCCTCAATTGAAGGGCAGAAGGGACTTATGGAAAAAGAAGATTTATAAGAGGGAAGAAAATAGAGTAACTAATTGAGCGATTAATGTTGATGCGCCACACACACACACACACACACACACACATATATATATATATATATATATATATATATATATTAATACTATAGAGTGCACAATTAAATTTCTAACTGTTAGATTTAACAGTTAATATTTGATTTTATTTTTAAAAAATAAAATCTTCAGGAACTTTTTTTTTCAAATGTATTTTATATAATTATACCCTAAAAGATAAACCAAACCTTGGGGTACTGAATTCTTTTGAATGGCTTGAGTAGAAGCCATCTGGTGCTCTACAGTGACAGAGTCGGCGCCGGATAGGAGCACAGGATGCTCACTGGACGATATTATAATCATAATCCTATTCTCCCATCTGGTGCTTCCCTTTCCAAAGCTAGCGCTGAATCAACCTCCCTCTGCACACCCATATGCAATGTTTTCCCATATTTGATTGACTTTCCTTCATCCCTTTTGATCTTTTAACAATTTGTAAGACTTATTTAGGGTTTCTTACTACCTACAACCATTTAAACTTTTTATGAGTGTTCTTGGAATTCTTCTTAGGGTTCTTAGTCCACTACTCCTTGTTCTTTCAATTATTTTGGGTGAGGTGTTGAATAGTCTTTACAAATCAAGAGGTTGGTTGTTGTAAATTATCCTACAAATTTCAATCGAATCCCCCACATGAATCTCTGATGAGTCCTTCATTACTTTTATTGATTTCTTGCTTGCATGAACATTAAAATCTTCAACCTTCAAGAAATCACATCATATTTTGGTATCAAGAGCCTAGGTTATCATCAAAGGTTTGACTATCTTACTTGCTTTCTTTGTTTTAATTGCTAAGATCAAACTTTTCTTTGAAAATCCTATGATCTTATATGTGTTTTTTTGTTTTGCTCCTTTACATCTATCCTAGTAACTTCTTGTGATCCTTTGTGTTTGTTGGATTTGAGCCTAAGACCAACAACTAGGGCTAAATTCTATTTTCTGAGTTTGTTCATCTATCTCTACAAAAAAAAGTTTTTTAAAAGAATCCCGCACAAAGAGAAAGCGAGAAAGTGCCAAAGTTGAATGCTTTTTGCAAGATTCCTTGTTGAATTCCATTGCACTTGATTGTGTTGAAGTTGAATTGAAATTCTATTTTGATTGAATTGCCTATTATCTATCAAATTTGAAATTAAGGGAATTGGATTTGTTGAATTTATTGACAAATTGGATCACATTTTCATTGCCCTCTAAGTTTTTGATAAAATGCCTTTTTGAAGATTTCTTTGGATTCCAAGTGTATATTCATTTGCATTGAATTGATTGACCTTAATTCTTTGAAACTCTACTTTCTTGGCGCTTATTTGTCGATCATCAATTGATCAACCAATTGATTTGTGTGGATCATTTTGGTATTCTTGCCTAAGTGATTTGCAGTTGCTCTGGCGAGTTGACTAAGAACTTTAAAGAGGGATTAGAGTGGAAACGGCCTTAGGGGTGAAATCAATAGAGGGAGAAAAAGCCAACTAAAAGTGTGATACACGAGAGATACATCAAGATCCAAATTACCCTGTTTTTTTAAATTATTTTTTGAAGGCATATTATGACACACAGAGCTTCACCATCTTCACAAGCATCAAATATAGGAGAAAGCACTATCGTTCTATCTACCATCTTGGAGAAAATGGAGAGCATGACAAGGGAATTCTCCACAAACATGCGAGAATTAATTCGAGATCTTAACACTAGGATGGATCAATTTGAAGGGAGAATAGACACCTTGTAGACACCACCTCCACTTCCTCCTATGAGAAACCAAATGTCCCGAAGGGGAAGAGGAAGAAGACATCACCAAAGGGTCCAACCAAGGAGGATCATCCAAGAATAGCATGAGGAAGAAGAAAGTGTAAATGAAGAGGAATTCCATGAGTTCTATAATGATGATAGACGAAGGAGGCAAAGAAGAGAAGAAGAATTTGACAAGAACTTGGGGAGCATCAAGCAAACGATGCCACCGTTCTATGGAGGAGATAACCCCAATGCCTACTTGGATTGGGGAAGAAGAGTTGAATCAATATTTGAGTGCCATAATTACTCCAAGGAGAAGAAGATCAAACTTGCAATTGTTGGTTTTTCATAGTATGCTATCATTTGGTGGGATCACCTCGGGATAGCTAGGCGAAGACAAGAAGCACCACCAATTGAAACTTGGGAAGAGATGAAGAGACACATGAGGAAGAGATTTGTGCTTAAGTAATACCAAAGAGACCTCCACCACAAGAATCAAACACTCACCCAAGGCTCTAAGAGTGTTGATGCTTATTACAAAGAAATGGAAGTTGCCATGATAAGGAGCAATCTAGTGGGTGAAGAAGAGGAGGCTACAATGGCAAGATTTCTCCATGGGTTGAACAATGAAATAAGTGATATTCTTGAATTGCAACAATATGAGGATTTTGAAGAAATGGTGCGAAAGGCAATCAAGATTGAACGACAAGTGAATAATAGGAGAGCATCCTATGGGAAATCTTATGGCATATCAAATTATGGCCAATCATCTTCCAAGACCACCAACACATGGACTAAGAAGGAGCAAGGAGTGACCAAAGCTACCAGCTAAGGCCCCTCAAGAAGATCAAGGTAATGCTCAACTTCAACCTTTTAAAGCTGGAGAAGTTAAATGCTTTAAATGTCAAGGATTTGGCCACTTTGCTAATCGATGTCCCAATAAGAGAATTATTCTTATAGATATTGGGGTAGTTGAATCCGCTAGTGAAGGGGAAGAAGAGAAGAGTGAGGTTGATATTGGTGATGGAAAGGATGATGATGAAATTGAGAGTGAGGATATTATTGAAGGTCAATTGAGCATGGTGATCAGGAGATGAGTTGCAAAGGGAAAATTTGCTTCATTCTAGATGCATGATTAAGGGAAATTTGTGTAGTCTTATAGTAGATAATGGGAGTTGTGTCAATGTCCCTAGCAAGTATATGCTGGATAGGTTGAAACTTCCATGTATTGATCATCCAAAGCCATAGGGGTTACAATGGCTCAATGATAGTGGGAAGGTCAAGGTTGGGAAACAAGTGAAGATAGTTTTCTCAATATGGAAGTATAGTGATGAGATCCTTTGTGATGTGGTTCCTATGCAAGCTACCCACCTACTTCTTGGAAGACCTTGGTAATATGATAGGAAGGTCACATTTGATGGACACAAAAAAAGGTACACTCTTGAGTTGCACGGGAAGAGACTTCAGTTGAACTCCTTGAAACCACATGAGAGGTTACCTTGATCAAAAGAGATTCCTTGAAAAGATGAGAGAATACTATGAGAGAGAAGGAAAGAGAAAGACGAAAGAGAGTGGAAAGAGTTGGAGAGAAAGGGAAAAAGAAAAGGAGAGACCAAATGAAATTGAGTGAAAAAAGAGAGAAGAAGAAAACAAGAGTGAAAAGAAAGTGAGCTTCTATGCAAAAGAAAGAGAGGTGAAGAGTGCATTCTTGGGCTATAAGCCTAGGGTTCTTCTTAGGTACAAACACTCTTTAAACTCTAATGCTGTTGACGCTAACAATTCTTCTTCTAGTCTTGTTTCTCCTCTTTTGCAAGAGTATGAAGATCTTGTTGTGGAAGAATTACCACTTGAATTGCCACCTTTAAGAGGAATTTAACATCAAATTGATCTCATTCCTGGAGCTCCATTTCCCAACAAGGAGGCATATAGAACAAATTCAGAGGAGACAAAGGAGCTACAAAGGTACTGGAAGAACTTCTAGCTAGAGGATACATAAAGGAGAGCTTGAGCCCATATGCGGCTCCTGTTTTGTTGGTGCCCAAGAAAGATGGCTCATGGCGCATGTGTGTTGATTGTATAGCTATCAACAAGATAATGATAAAATATTGCTTCCCCATCCCCAGGCTATATGATATGTTGGATGAGTTGAGTGGTAGCACTTGTTTTTCAAAGATAGATTTAAAAAGTTGCTATCTTCAAATTAGAATTGACGAAGGTGATGAATGGAAAAACACATTTAAGACTAAGCATGGTTTGTATGAATGGCTTGTTATGCCCTTTGGTTCCACTAATGCACCTAGCACTTTTATGAGATTGATGAACCATGTTCTTAGGGATTGCATTGGTAGATTTGTTGTGATATACTTTGATGACATCTTAGTTTATAGCAAAAATGTGGATGAGCATCTTGATTATTAGAAATATGTGTTTGATGTGCGTAGGAAAGAACATTTGTATGCCAATTTGAGTAAATGTTAATTTTGTTTAAAAAAAGTTACATTTCTTTGATATATTGTTTCATCTAATGGTGTACATGTTGATGAAGAGAAGGTGAAAGCTATAAAAGAACGACCAACTCCTAAAAGTGTAAGTGAGGTAAGGAGTTTCCATGGGTTGACATCATGTTATAGAAGGTATATTTTGCATTTTAGCACAATTGCTACCCCATTAACGGAGGTAATCAAGCTAAGAGTTAATTTTAGATGGGAGAGAGAACAAGAACAAGCTTTTATATTGCTTAGGGCTAAACTTGCATGTGCCTTGATTCTTTCTTTACCCAATTTCTCTAAACTGTTTGAAATGGAATGTGATGGATAGGGAGTGGGGATAGCAGAGGTTTTAATGCAAGTGGATAGACCAATAGCATACTTTAGTGAGAAACTTAATGGTGCTACTTTGAATTACTCCATTTATGAAAAAGAACTTTTTGCTTTGGTTAGGTCATTATGCGATTGGCAACATTATCTATGGCCAAGGGAGTTTGTGATTTGCACCGATCATGAATCCCTTAAACACTTGAAGGGACAAACAGAGTTGAGCAAAAGGGATGCCAAATGGATAGAGTTCATAGAGTTGTTCCGCTATGTGATCAAGTACAAGCAAGGTAAAGAAAACATTGTGGCGTATGCCCTCCTTAGGAGATATACCTTGATTTCCACCCTTGGTGCTAATTTGCTTGGTTTTGAGCTAATTAAGGAGTCGTATGTTGATGATGATGATTTCAAAGAAATGTTCAATGCTTGTGAGAAAGTGTGCATGATAAGTTTGATTTGCAAAATAGCTATTGTTTAGAGAAGATAAGCTTTGTGTGCCTAACTGTTCCTTGAGGAAATTGTTTGTCATTAAGAGTCATGGAGGAGGCCTAACGGGACATGTTGGCATCTCTAAGACTTTGAGCATATTGCAAGAACACTATTATTGGCCTCATATGAAAAGAGATCTAGTGGAAGTGTATGAAAATTGCATTGTTTGTAAGAAGGCCGAATCTACTCTTAAACCACATAATCTATATATGCCTTTGCCTATACCTAATGCTCTCTAGGAATATGTATCTATGGATTTTGTGCTTGGATTGCCTAGGACTTGGAGGGGTAAAGATTTAATTCTTGTGGTAGTTGATAGATTTTCAAATATGGCTCACTTCATTACATGCTCTAAAGTTGATGATGCACACAATGTGGCTAACTTGTTCTTTAAAGAAATTGTTAGATTGCATGATATTTCAAAAACCATTGTGAGTGATAGAGATACAAAGTTTTTAAGTTTCTTTTTGGAAGTACTTTGGAGGAAATTGGGAACCAAATTGCTGTTTTCTACTACTTGTCACCCTAAAATGAATGGCCAAACAGAGGTAGTTAATACGACCTTGGGTTCTATGCTTAGGGCCATCATCAAAAGGAATTTGAAGTCTTGGGAAGATTGCTTACCATTCATTGAATTTGCTTATAATAGATGTGTGCATTCTTCTACTCACTTTTCTCCTTTTGAGTTGGAGTATGATTTTAATCCTTTAACTCCTCTGGATTTAACACCTTTATCTTTGAGTGAAGTACATAGTCTAGATGGCAAGCGGAAACCGGATTTGGTGAAGCAAATGCATGAACAAGCTAAGGAGAACATTCAATTGCAAAACCTACACTATGCCAAGCAACACAACAAAGGTAGAAGGCCTATGAGATTTGAAGTGGGAGATTGGGTGTGGATTCACCTAAGGAAAGAAAGATTTGCACAAGCTAGGAGGACTAAACTTGATCGATGATGAGATGGTCCCTTCCAAATCATTGAGAGGATAAATGACAATGTTTACAAAGTTGATCTTCAAGGTAAACATCAAGTTAGTTCAACTTATAATGTTGGTGATCTCTCTCCTTTTGATGTAGATGATCAAGATTCGAGGATAAATTGAGGATGGGGGCAATGATAGAGATCAAGCTCCAATAATGAGTCCGGGACAGATTACAAGAGCAAGGGCATCAAAGATGAAGAGGTCATTGGTGGCATTCATACAAAATCAAGAGGAATTACTTGACTTTGAAGCCATCTTCAAGGAGACAAAGCTCGATGAAGAACATACAAGGAAGGATTATAACTTGTGGGTGATTCAAGGCCTTGAAGATGATGATGGGAGGTTTCTAAATGAAGAACAAGGCATTGGGGACTTTAGAGGTCAAGTTGGGAAGCCTATGAAGGCTTGGAATGAAGTTTGCAAGATGCAAAAGGAGTTTTGCATGGAGATAGCACGAGCGAGCACAAATGGCTTGAGTAGAAGCCATCCAGAGCCCTACAGTGAGAGAGACAGCGCTGGATGGGAACAATTGATGCTCACTGGATGAAATTTTGATAGTAATCCAACGCTTCAATTTCCCGAGCCGCCGCTGGATCAACCTTCTTCTGCACACCAATATGCAATGTTTTTTTGAAATTTTATTGACTTTCCTTCATTCCTGTTGGTCTTTTAACCATTTGTAAGACTTATTTAGGGTTTCTTACTACCTAGATTATATATAGTCTTCTATATGTAATTGCAAGTTACCATCTTTTGACAAATAACTATTCCATTGGAATCAATCCAAATTCAAGATCAAACTTGATCTTTTTATGAGTGTTCTTAAAATTCTTCTTAGGATTCTTACTCCACTACACCTTGGGCTTTTAATTACTTTGGCTGAAGTATTGAATAGTCTTTACAAATGAAAGGGTTGGTTGTTGTAGATTATCCTACAAAGGTCAATCTAATCCCCCACATGAATATTTGTTGAGTCCTTCATTACTTTGATTGATTTCTTGCTTGTATGAACATTAAAACCTTCAACCTTCAAGAAATCACATCAGTACCTTTAGAGAACAATTACAAAATAGTCATGTTCTACACATACAAAACATGCTAACAAATATAGTCCGGGAGCACTCTCCAATGACTAAAGGTAAGTCACCCTACTTAAAGGAGACTAATGTATTATGATCTTTGTTCAATGGAAGACCCAATTTCATTAATCAGTCAAGAAGTAATTCCTTATGATTTAAACTTTCGGTGATATGTATTATACTATGTTGAACTTCCCAACACACATATCAACCATTTAAATCATGTTGGACCTTGTTGCATGTTGTGCTAATGTGTATAAATGTATTTATAAAGATTATAGCTTTTTACACATTACCTCAAAAAATGAAACAATTCCTTAAGATAACATATACATGCCCTCCATCAAAAATATCAAACATATATGTGAAATGAATAAGAAAATAGCCTTCACATATGCTAGAACTCATTAAATCATTGCGATGGATAGCCTTATACTTCTCTAAAAATAGGGGATATTTCCAAAGCTTCTCAAACTTCACCATATCTCTATTCATGGCACAAAACATTAACCATAGTATCATATAATTCCACCAAACATGACAAATATAAATTAAACTCATAATAAACACATTGTTTTTATCCATATTAAATTCCTCAACTTCATCAATGAACAATTTCTCATCATAAAACACCTCTTCACCAGATTTGAATAAGCACTCAACCAAAAACCATAGGTGTCTTTTCATATACAGATACCTATCAATTGGGCTGGCCCACCCCAGGCCCAGGCCCAACTCCAGCCCATATGAGCCCACTTTAAATGGGCCTCAACCCATATAAGCCCCAATCCCCTAACATTTAAAGGGGTCAGCCCATGGGCCCCCATATATTTTAAAAACATTAACGTGCCATGGTGGTCGATGGAGCAACATCTTCAATCCATTCTCTTGGGACATCTGGGATTCCTTCAAGGACTTTTCGATCTCGTCACCGGCCTTATCTTCCGGCGGGGAGACTTCCACCTTTGCCCAGACCCAGGTGAACTAGAATTAGACTCTGGAGGCTTACGTGCTCAAAGTCGACCTTCCAGGGGGGGAAAAAAGAGAAGATAACGGTTGGCTAAAATCCCAAGCAGGGCTTGCCATAACCAAGAAATGCTCATGACCAAAATTTCTACCCCAAATGTGAGGTGAATCTACATGAGCTAGATAATAAAACTAATCTAAGCCATGTTGGAAACTAGAGTTGACTTCTGGACTAAAAAGGTACTTGCGGCTATCGACTCAAGACAAGGACCAAAATCTAGTCCATTCTCTTGTTATACGTCTTCTGGCCAAGACCATGGTTGGGAAGATAAGGACAGAAATTATCAAGGAGAGGATATCCAGAGCAATTGGCTAAGTGGTCGAGATTGAAATAAGTCGAGAATTGGGGGATGTGGATCCATTTGTTTGTGCAGTCTTATTCAAGATCTGGCTCTTGGGATGTGGAGGTGGTGCACAACAGGAGGAAGACAATAGATATTTTAACTATTGCCCACGGTGGGGGCAGTGGTGGGATTAGCATATCGGTGGATAAGGGATTAGATGAGTCGCGGAGAAAGAAAGCAATTAAACTAAAATGGATTTGGATCAGGTTGCCCCCATTTGCCCCAAAAACTTCCTTTTTTTTTTTGTTTAAAAAAAAAAACCTCAAAAAAGCGACATCGTTTTTTTTCTTCTTTAAAACCTCTTTGGCCCAGGGCCCCCCCCCCTTCCCAGGTGGGCCTAGCCCACTAAAGCCCACATGTAAATGGTTTAATTCGGCCCAATCCATCTACATAGGGGGCCCTATCATAAGTTGACAGCTACAGTCCTAAGACATGCTTTCTAAACAAGATATCAAAGAATCTAGGACTCTCATGTCTCACAAAAGCAACTTCATGACTCTCAAGATTCAACAACTCAAAAATTTCTTCATGCTTGAAACAATTAAGAACACATAAAGAACCTCTTCTAAGCATGTCATCATGGGTTTCAAAAGCTTTGAATATAGAACCATAATATGAAATAAAATCCATACGCACATGTTGGTCTCATAATCAAGAATATCTCATCTTCCCTTAATGCAAAATTCACAACATGATATGATTCTTCACCAAAAATCTCCATCATGCATTCAATTTCAACAAGCATTGAATTTTCCTTTTAGGAATCACAATGAAGTACATCTCAAATAAGAAAATCAAGAATTGAGAATCGACAATGAGTATTCACATTAGACCACAAAGATATAAATTGTTATCAAGGATTGCAACATCAAAGATCCAACATACTTAATCATCTAAAACAAACTTTGTGAGTCTATTGAAATATGTTCCAAAGATTCTCTCATTCAAGCAATTCAATTCATGAGAATATAACTCTAAGCTATTTTTATGAAGATCAATGGACAACAAGTTATATATAGACTTCATAGGCATGAACAAATCAGCTCTCTGTAGCAAAGAATCAACATGTTCAAAGAATTCAATATACTCAAACCAACATTAAGCACAATGTCACAAGTATGAACTTTTTCAAAAGATTCCCTAACAAGACCAATATCTAGCATCTCATTCAAAAAGCTTTTAGAGATATACCATTCACCTCCACTAGTCAAGAAAAATCTTTATGCTTCAAAGAATTAACAAGAACACCTTGTTCACATAAATCATAAGCATTCCCAAAGTCATACTTTACCAAAGACAACATTCTTTCGTGCTCAAATTGTATCAATTTATCACCTAGTGTGGATATAAGAATATACCAACTTAGCATAGCATTCATCTCCATGTCCTTTCCTTCCAATCTGTTGCTTGTTCCTTCAAAAATTTGAAATTTTGGAACAGAAACACTAGGCAAAGAGTGATTAATGTTAGAAATGAGTATAGAAATCAAAACCTCTTTGTATGTCCTCACCAAAGTACTCTTATTCTCTCTTTCTTTTGCAAATAAGCTCTCATTTTCTTCGCTCAAATCTTTTCCCTCAATGACACTCTTTTCTCTTTCAATCTCAATTTCATTTTCCCTCTCATTCTCTTGTCTCTCAAAATCTTTTTCTCTCTTAAGCTTTCCTTTTTCTATTCTCTCTTGTTCTTCATTAATTTCTACCGTATAATTCCTTCTTTCCATAGAACTCTTCCATTCTTCTTTTGAACCCCATTTGTTCCCTTTTGATTACTTGAGGTGACAATGAAATAGGATGAACAATTTTTCTACCCATCTTGAAGCCATACTTTGTCTTTTGGGTATCAATTGAAGCTCCTCTTTGCACTATCCATGGATTTCCCAACAAAAAATGCATTTCCTTCATAGGTATCACATCAAACAATACTTCATCTTCAAATTCCCTAATAAGAATGGAATCATAATTTTCTTTTCCACCATAAACCCCTTAATCTCATTCATTGCTTTAAGCTTGTAAGGATTTGGATGGTTCATGCATTTGAGTCCCAACCTATCAACCACATATTGACTCACCATGGTCACATTCCTTTCACCATTGCTCACAGTGTAACATGGTCTGTCATACAGCTTACACCTCACAAGAAGTGGAATGATTACTTGATTGTCCCCATCATGAAGTATCATAGATTGTTCAACTTTCTTCACTTCACTTGGAGAGTCTCGTATTTCCACTATTTTAACAAATTCTTCCACTTCATTAGGAGTTTCTTGGACTTGATCATTTTCAAAACTCCCTTGAGGTCTCTCTTCATCTTTCCCTTCACTAGTGGTTGTGGCATCTTTCATTTTGAATTTGAACGTCACGCAAGTTGGGCATTGTGATACACTATGTCCATGTTCCTTGCATGTGAAGCATTTTGTCTTCATTTGAAAAGGTTGTGCTAACATTTTCCCCTTATCACCTAGCTTAGCTTCCATCTCTTGCTCCGTGGGAATTGACTTCTCTTCATTTGAACAAGCAACTTGCACCTTAGATTTTGAAGAAGTTCCATAAGTTGATCTTTCATAAGATTTCCCATGTGTTGACTTCCTATCCCTCAAGTGTCTTTTAAACTCTGATGGCCATGTGAATCATATCCTCAAGATATTCATAGTAGTATGGTTCAACTTCTTCCTAAATTTCTTCATTCAAGCCATTGAGAAATCATGTAATTTTATCTTCTTCATACACCACTATGTTAGCCCTTTCCAATGCCAATTTTCAACTCTTCATGGTACTCACTCACACTCTTGGAGCCTTGAGTAACATTCTTGTAGTAGAGTTTTGGTGCCTGGCTTTCCCTCATAATCTTCTTCAATTCTTCCATCTAGTAATAGGTGTTTGATTCCATATTTTTATATATTTCACCTTTTGTTTCCACCAAGCTAAGGCATGACTTTCAAAACTTTCAACAACTAGCTCCATCTTTTCTTCCTCCAAGTAGTCATCTTTGTCAAGAACGAGTTCAACTTTTCTTTCCCAAGTATGGTAAGCTTTTGGATCATCCCAACCATCGAAATATGGTACACCCATTTTGTTGCGCCCAACATCTCTTTCATGGCTTCCTTCTCTCCCGTATCTCCTTGACCTCTCCTCATGGTCATAGTCATAAGAATATTCATCATAGTACTCATTTATTTCATGTCTCCATCTAGATGGCTTCATTTGTGGACTCTTTCTTTCAACTCTTCTATTTGGACCATACTCCTTAGAAGAACAAGGTTGTGATTTCACCCATTTTCCTCCATAATAAGATGCTTGAGATTATGATTTAGCCATCATGTACCTACAAATAAAAACAAGAAAAACAGGGGACATAAATATAACGCCACACTTTCTCTCGTGTTCGCACTCAAATGTGGCTTTTACTCGCTCAAATGATTTCACCTCTTTCGTCTTTTACCCCTCCAAACTCTTCTTGTGGTTCTTAATCAACTCGGATTTGGCAATGCAGGTCCTCAAACAAAAGAATGTTGAATATCCACACAACTCAATCACGTAGTCAATTATGATCAACAAATAAGAACCAAAGTGTTAAGAGTTTCAAAGAGTGAGGTCAATCAACACAAGACAGATGATCAAACGTTTAGAGTTCAAAGAAAATAGAAAATATGCATTTTATCGAACACCTTGAGATCAAAGATTTGTGATCCAAAATTCAGCAATATTCAATGTCAATAACAAGATTTGAATAGGAAAATAGGCAATTCAATACAATATAAAGCAATTCAATCTTTACCCATCAATTTGATCAATTTTTCATATAGAATTCACCTCAAAATAGCAAGATCATACATGAACGTCAAAATGGGTCTCTTTCTTTTTTTTTTGAGATATTCAAATTTGAAACTTTGGAGATCTTTGAGCTCTGGGCGGCG
>JAOXNR010050467.1:0-17907 GCA_028571225.1 Parsonsia alboflavescens | reverse complement strand
CCATCAATGTCTTCATCGTCCTACTCAAGATATTATACTTGTATATGAAATACAAGTCTTGTTCACAGCCTCATTGAGTAGTGTCCTTGGATATCCATCAATAGCCTACAACCCACTCCAGTTGGCTAGCCAGACAGTGCATCAGAAAACCATTTTAGCTTGTTCCAAGATTGTTTTGCTTGGTTCTCTTTGGGGCTTGATGCTAGGCTTGTGATGGCTTGTTTTAGGTGCAATTTGGTGTAGTTTCTCAAGACATATCCCTAAATTTCCAGGCTTGAACTAGAAGTATATATCTTTATACTTTAGAATCAAGTTTAACAACTTGTATTCCTTCAGTTGCTCCTCCGAATCGTCATCCTCTTTATCGTTAAACTTGAAATACAAGATTTTATATTTGAAGTTGATGTCAAACAACTAGTAATTCTTCAATAACTCATTTGATTGCATCAAGGTCTCATCCATTGTCAAGTTACTTCTTGGAACTCTAACACAAGAGGTATCTAAATTCAATAACCAATGATTTGAATTTCATCAATTCAATCAAACACCATAGTCTTTGATGAACATGCTCAAGCATATCATCTAATCTAGGTATCGGAAAACGATACTTTACGGTGATTTTGTTGATTGATAGACAATCAACACTCATCACCAACTTCCATCCTTCTTTGGCACTAGAAGAACAGAAACAACATAAGGGCTCATACTTTCTCTCACATAGCCCTTTGAAAGTAACTCTTCAACTTGAGTTTATAGATCCTTAGTTTCCTCGGGATTGGTTCTATAAGCAACTTTGCTAGGTAGAGGGGCACCTACAATCAAGTCAATTTGGTGCTTAGTCCCTCTCAATGGTGGCAACTCTTGAAGAGCTATTTTGGAAACACATCCTAATATTCCTTCAAAAGAGAACAAACAAGACTAGGAAGAGATGAGTCACTATCAATATCAAGAGAATTAGAATGTAGAGAATGTGCAGACATAAGTAAAACCATTGGCCTTAAGCTCAATCATGTACTCTTCAACTCTCTTTCTTTCGCATAAAAACTCACTTTCTTGTCACTCACTTATGTTCTCTCTTTTTCTTTCTTTCCTCCCTCATCCACTCTTGTTTTTGCCTTATTTACTTTTTCTCTTTTTCTTCATATAAATCTTTCTTCCTTTGTCATATTTCCATGGTCTCCCAAGTAACAAACGTGTGGCTTGCATAGGCATCACATCACAAAGCACTACATAACGAATGAGATCCTTATTTGTTTGCCCACCTTGACTTCACCACTATCATTCAACCATTGTAGCTTGTATGGCTTTGGATGATCAATGCAAGGTAGCCTCATCTTCTCCACCAAATATGCACTTGCTACATTAACACAACTTCCACTATCAACAATGACACAACAAACATTTCCTAGTATCAAGCATCTAGGACGGAACAAGTTTTCTCTTTGCAAGTCTTCGTCATCTCTAGTTTGAGTACTACATACTCTCCTAATCATGTACATTTGCTCACAATCTCCTCCACTAGGATCATGGTCTCTTCTTCATGCTTCTCTTCTTCCACCACATACTCTTCTTCTTCACCTTCACTAGCGGACTCAACAATGTCCCTATTCAAGATAATGTTCCTTTTGTTAGGATATTGATTGACATAATGTATAAAACCTTGACACTTATGGCATTTGATATCCCTAGCCATGTAAGGTGGTAGTTGACCCTTTCCCTTGTCTGCTTGAGGCACCTTGCTCTCTTGAAATTTAGGGGTGATGGCCTCTTCCTTGGGTGGAAACCTTTCTCTTAGGACTCATTAATTAAAGACTTCAAGATTAAAATTCAATAAGTCCGTCTATCACCAATTTTATAATGAATACATATCTACAATAAGAAATTTGTCTTAGTATGAGTCTAATAAATCCGAACCTTCATCCTAAATCCATTTTAATAATCAAATAGAAAAATGAGGCCCGTTTTTAGTATGAGTGTTAATGAATGACGTGATTTGTTTAATTGATTAATTTATTGTTACTTTTTATTTTCATTTTTTGAACCTGGCTTAGGAAAAGGGATTAAATGAAATTTTACTTAGCATCGAAACTAAAATAATTACTAATAAAATGCAAGTATTAAAATTTTCTTTTTAATGTTTAATGCAAATCTTTCTTAAAGCTTAGAATGAGTACGGGGAGTTTTTTATTTTGACTCGCATGGCCAGGCCTACCTTAGCCTCCTTCCCGGCACCATGCGAAGTCGCCTACGTAAAGCAACTTCTTCTAAATTGGTTTCACTCGTCAAAGTCCCCATCTGTAGGATCATGCATGCCATCTTATGGTCGAAGTTGATTTTCTGCTTTAGCATTTGAATTTGCTGAAGAAAATGATGTTCTCAAATTACTGATGCCCTGTTCTTGGTTGCTTAATTTAAACTTTTTTTTTTTTTTTTGTTAACATCTGCTTTTAGCTAAAATAAAATTGTTCTTGGAAAAACTACCCCGAATATTTTTTTCAGATTTGCTTATTGAACCTTTAAAAGAATTATATTAATTTTAAAAACGTTTTTCCCCTTTTTCTTTTTCTTTAGAGCATCTTTTTCTTTCAGTGGCTTAAAAAAGGTTCCTACAGCCAAGAATAAGCACCAAGTTGTTTTAAGTATGAAATTGTTTGCTTAAAGTTCCTTCTCTGACTTTTGCAAGGTACGAGCTCATTGGAATGGTGAGCCACATTGGCACTTCAACCCACTGTGGTCACTACGTTGCTCATATCTGTAAAGATGGTAGGTGGACAATTTTTAACGATGAGAAGGTCGCAGTTTCCAAAGACTCACCACTAGATATGGGTTTGTCGTACTTCTTTGAGAGATTGAAATGCTAGAGCGCTAGATAGAGACAGGATTATTGAGATACCGAAAGGGGTTGGGACTAAGCACTCTGCTGTACATCTTAGAATCGGTTTCCCTATGCTTAGATTGAATTGAAAGAAGAGCATTCCTTTCACAATCCATCACCAAGTATTTTGTGGAATTGCTCTACTTGTTTTTTGATGAATAAAACTTTCTGCTTTGTGCAGGCTCCTGAAAATCTTCTATGTTCACATTCCCCCACGGTTTCTCATTTTTTCTTTTTGTTAGTGAATTTTTGTAGTTTTAACTGGATGTAGAATTTTAAGTGTGGCTGGATGTGTTATATTCTACTTTCTCTTTCCTGACATTGAGTTGGATCCTGAAACGGTGTCGCTATATATTGTACTAGAAAAGGCTGTAAGCTCCTTTTTTGGCGCAGGGAATAGATTTCACTAATCGACCTTGTGAATGCAAATAAATGACTAGTAGCTCTAATTGTTGTTTCATGAACCGTATGTTTACGGTTTTATATACATGTCCTGGAACAGGAAGTGATTTGTACTAGTCCAAGTACCTGCCGGGTAGGACAACATTCTCTCATGAGACTGAATTGATTTGCTAAGCATGTGCATCTCCTCTGCAATGACTTGCTCCATAGCATAGCAGCTCCAACCAAACTTTGCTCATGCCTTCGCAAGTATAACGCCATCGAATAACAGTGACTTGCTTCTGTCACCTTTCACCTCTTCTGGCTTGACTGATATTTCCACTTTTATTAGCTTCTCGCATGCATCTGCTTGATCCAATTTTGATTGGAACCCTCCAAAGAATATCCTGTCTTCCTCTCAGGTAAACCGGAACCTGATATGTGCAATACCTGATACTTAAAACATCAGTTTAGGATTCATGATTAGAAGGTAGAGCAAATAATCTGAGAACTGCTTACACCTTTTTCGATTTTCATCCTCTGGAATTACACTATGATGGAAGCATATTTCAGAAGCAATATGCCACATCAAGACACTTTCATCATAGTCCACATATTCGCTCACTCTGTTGCAGAATTGCCAATTTACCTTTAGAAGAATATATGCTCTTGGAATCTTCTCTTCCCTTGGCAACGTCGGCTTTTTCTTCAGCACGCTGAAGACTAATTCTTTCAAGCTGTCATCCAGCTTCAGTTGTTCTCTGTACAGAAGTTTGTCAAAAAACTCGTTCAGTGAAAAAAATTTACCTATTCTTTTAGCAGCCCTATAATAAGGAGGTTGCTCGAGGCAGTAGCATCAGATTATGCTGTGACGGGTAACCGGACCATCGTTTTTTGAAAAAGATGAATATTTCACCTGGGAGGATTCTCTTTAGATGCCTAATTAGAACTCGACGAGGTTGAATTGCTACTACCAGAACGGACGAAACTCTTGAATAGTCTGAAAGAGCGACAGTCCAGTCGGAGGCGAGGAGTGTGATGAGCGGTACGAAATCGAGGACCAGAGCACCGATGAGCAAAGCATACGTAGCACCCATGTCAAATGGATGGATATCCTTATGATGATGATGAGAAGATTGCCAGGAAAAGAGAACGAAAGCAGCAACTAACATGCCACGGCAAAGTAATCGCAAGATGTGCCCAACCAACCGCGATGTACGCTTTCCATCTTGGTATAGAGTGCGTCATACATGAAATTGAGCTCCACCTCCATTATCTTGAATGCGTCAATTGCTGTGAGGGAGAAGAAGAACTTTCGACTCTCATTCCGTTTGTTAAAGATATTGTAGAATCCATAGGCTAGCTGAATTATTTCTTTCTCCGTCATCTGACTCTTTGGCTTCGAAGATTCCGAGTCAGCCTGCAGGCCCTTCCCAAGTACTGGCACTAAATAAATGGAACCCAAAGCGTTGCCAGAGCTTCGTTTATGGTAGCCTTCTCGCACGTCTTCCCTTGGCTATTGGAAATGAAGCTATTGGAGATGAGACCGACCACAAAGGCAGGAATCCAGTCAGCTAGAAGAAAGGAAAACCAGATCACTGATTATAATAATATATTGCCTGAACGTTTCCTCGCCGAAGCCATGAAAATCAGAGTCATTTGAAAGAATAGAAGAGTAGAACAGCAACACGAAGGTCCCATTCGTCCCATAGACTTTGGAATTTCTTTGAAAAGATTTGGAATGCTACGATACTCATTCTCTCTTGACACCTTGTGTGGATCCTGATTCAATTAAGAATCTTGTTAAACAACAAGTTTGCTAACTGCTAAACTAAATTTTGAACTATCGCATAAAAAAGATTATCTTAGTTAAGGGACTGAAATATGGGGAAGCAAATGAAAAGTAGCATGCATTACCTTTCTCCTGAAACAATTGAAATATCTTATGTCTTTTCACTTGTTGTTCTTGTTCTTCTTCATATTGTTGAGAACGAAGATGAGCTTTATATAGATGCGGCTCAGGGATTTCTGCTGCAGTATTCATGGTTCTCCATCTACCAAGTCAGGTATAATCTTTCTTTAATTTTTCCGTTTTCTTTAGTTTTGTGTAAAGGATGTTATTCTTTTGCTGCCTGCAGGGTTCGTGAAATGCATGTCTTCGAGTACTCCAATGATAAGATTCATATTCTTGCATCAGGTTTTGGTTATGTGTGTCGTGTCATACTTGAGATTTCCATGGCTCATATGCATTTCATTTCCATTCAAGCCCCATCAAGAATGGTCTAAAGGTCTCAATCTTCACAATGTTCCCTCCTCTTCCTTAATAACAAAGGAAAGCTCACATTCCAATTAGAAGAGCTTAAAAAGTGACTGAAGAAACCCAGTTAGCAGTAAAAGGAAAATTCATCACCAGCTTTGTACTGGACTACTTTAAGCTTCCTATCATTGCCTTTATGTATCCTTTTCCTTGGTCAAGAAGTTTCCTAGTCCTGTTAATGTTAACTATGAGCCAAGACGCACCTCATATAGCCAGTTGATGCTTATTAATTCCTTTTTTTCCCCGTTCTTTGTAAATAAGAAGTGGTTTGCAAGTTCAAGAACAGAATGAAAAACAAATCTTAAACATAAATTTGTGTCTGTGAATCTAATCTACCTAAGAGGCTAAAAATAAAATCTAGTCCTCCCGATTAGAACTATAAATTGAGGCTAAATCTGCTTAGCCCGACCCAAACTCCAAGGGTCAGAAAGGATCAAGTGTTTGAACCGGTCAACTCTTATTTATATATATATATATATATATATATATATATACTTTTAAAAAATATCTAAAATAAAACATTTCAATTTTCACAATACTTCTAAAAATGAAAAAAATAGTAAACAAAGTGAAAATAATAGAGAACACAAACCAAACATAAAAATGACAAATTCAGTTTCAAGATTTAAAACTCATTGCAAGCTAAAAACATAAATAAAAAAATTAAACAAAGAGTTGGAGTTTCAATAAGAAAAAAACATACTATTACAAACAATAATATTATAATAGCAATAGAAACTATGTACTTTTGTTAATTATAAAATAAAATAACTTTTTTAATATTTTTATGCACAAGGACCGATCCAACCCGATCCTCTCTATTTTTTAAACTCTTCTTGGTTCTTGGTCCTTAAGCCTTTGTTGCAATTGAGATCAGGTTTCTCAAACCTAATCTTTCAAAAATCTGGGATAAAGTTGGGCCGATCTCGAGGGTCCAATCCATTTGGACAGCTCTATTGCTGAGCATAGACACGTCCTGAGTAATTATTTGCTGCATAGCATAGCAGTTCAACCAAACTTTGCTCATCAGCTCCCATGTCTTCTTAGGATTTTCATCCACCATTTTCTTCAGTTCCCTTGCAAGCCTTACAGCATAGGGTAACATTGACCAGCTCATTTCTTCTCCCCTCTCCATTGCATTTATGTCCACTAATTCTAATAGCTTCTCACAGGCATTTGATTCTCCCAACTTGGGCAACTTGAACTGGCCCAAGATTTTTCTAGCAGCCTTGTAGGTGTCCTGAAATCCATTGTTTGCAAAACCTTGTGCCCCAGACATCATCTTAGGTTGCATAATTAAAAGGTATTGCAGAAAATCGGATAGTTTCTTACACTTTGTTCGCTCTGACCAACTTGATAGAAGCATATGTCAGTGGCAATATGCCACATCAAGATGCTTTGATCATATGAGAAAGAGTCACTTAAAGTCACTTGAATTGAGCTGGGGAAACCATTATCAACTAGTATCTGTTCTCCTTTAATGGATAAAGATGTTATTTCGTCTGATTTCTTGGCTTTTTCCTTCAGCACATTGAAGATGAATTCGTTCATGCCATCATCCACATTCTGCTTGGTTGTGTACCTTAATTTGTCAAGAAACTCCTTATTTGATACAAAATGCTTAGCTATTTTATCCAGTAATTCATATCCCTTTTGTAGGCAGCAGCTTATCAAGTTGAGCTGATACATGTATCCGGAATTGGGTTTTTTGCTGCCATCACTTGTAGATTATCATTTACTTCATTGGTTGCTCCTTTAAGAGCATACTTCTGTTATTCATAGGAACTGGAGAAGACATTTAGTTAATGGCCTTTCTTCTCTTCTCAGTATTATTACGTCACCATTTTCTTGATGAAACAGACTTTCAAAAGGATTGTCGCTTCATCAATCATGCGTCTCCATCTACCCAAGTCTGGTATAATTATCAAATCTTTCCTTAACATTCTTCCTTTTCCTCTTTGCTAGCTTTTGTTTAGATGATGTTATTCTTTTGCAAGTACTTTCAAGGTAAAGCAAATAATATTTATAAAAAAATTTTCAACTGTTCAGTAAATTTCACTGTAAAATGGATTTAGAATACATATTTAGAAGATAATAATAATAAAAAATGTGCAGAATAAATTTGGTCCACTTAGGTATAATAGTATGAGCAGATTTCCAGATTCCAAACCCAAAATGTCCATAAATAACAGAACAATAATAAGGAGCTCGCCCCCTTGCCTTAGTTGACCAGCTCAAGCAACGCTGAACAATTACCTGTTCCATAGAATAGCAGTTACAGCCAAATTTTGCTCATCACCAGAACCTTGGCAAGCCTAACACCAGGGGCCAACGGTGATCGGCTAACTTCTCCCATCTCTATGGTGTCCGCGTCCGCTTCTATCAGCTTCTCACAGGCATTTGGCCCATATTCCGAACGTCAACGAGCTCAGATCCAGCCCTAGGAATTTGAAAACGTTGTAACCAGTAATTGTACTGAACAGGATGTACTGCAAGAAGAAACGGCCCTTACAACAGTATGCCTGGAAAGGGTAGTACAAGTCATACAATTCCACTTAGTACTACAACACAAGCTTATGTTACTATATATAATGTAACCCAAGGAAGATGGAGACAGTCAAATGTCAAAAGATCAAAGAGCTAGAAAATATCATTGAGTGCAGCGTTGATGACGTTTACGTCTAGCCAACTTAAATTTTGGCATTTCAATAAAATTCATTTGTGCTGCACTCAATCATATTTTTAGTTCTTTGAGAAAAGATCTAAAGATTCAAGAAATGTTGAGGAAATTGGAGAAGGGAATACTATTATTACCATTACCGCTTCTATCTTTATCTTCTTTAGTTGTTTCTGGCTTCTTTGCTCAGGGAACATTTACCGTGAATTCTTTCCTTATTATCTTCTATTTTGGCAGAACATGATCGGTAATTGGACTTCCCACTCGTGCAAAACCTGGAATTTTTCTTAGCAGTACCTCTGTTAATAATCTTCTCTTCTTCTTTTTAATAAGAATGTCGTTCCATAGTTGGATTTCAAGGATAGAAACGAGCAACAAAGGAAGATTGAAAATCAGATATACCTATATGCATTTAAGTCATATCAATAGTTAATGAATCCAGATAGCCAAAATTCCAGGTGAAGGAAGGTTTTCTTTTTCTTTTTCTTTTTCTCTTTTATCCTCTGAAAGATTTCCTTGTCAATCCGGATTACTAGGCACCATCTTTATTTTATAAGAGAACAATATTTCAATGGGATCAATTCTCTTTCTATGGCAAGTATGATTGGTTTGTTTGGGGGAAAGAATGAAGCGGTACCACAGAGGGGCACACGTGTATGGGGCTTTGAAAAGCAAAGCTTGCAGGGTGTGTAGTACATCATACTCAGGATCTAGCTTCCTCTGCCACCCCTGCAAGAGGAAAGAAACAAATCTCAAGAACAAGGATAATTGTCTTGTCGATACTTTAGCTCCTTTTAATTAATTTTTGACCTTTAATTGTGTTCAACATTTATTACTTTGTTCACTGTTGTAGAGTCTGGAGCAAAGAGGAAGATTAACAAAGAAAGGCATAACGTACCTCCAATACCAAAGTTGTTACCATTAGGGTGCAAACATTGCCATCGATGTTAACTCTGTGACGTCTAACTTGCTCAAGCATTTGTTGGATGGATTCAGCAGGGTGAAATGAACCACCTTCTTCTGTGTCCCAGAAACTTAATGTCTTCTCCACTTCCTATGAATAACAAAAGTATGCTCTTAAAGGAGCAACCAATGAAGAAAATGATAATCTACAAGTGATAGCAGCAGCAAAACCAATTCAAACAAACAAATATCTTAGGCAGCATTTGCAAACAGAAGTTAGGTCTGAGGTGCATATGAAGCGTTCTTTTGCTGATTGTTGAGAACAATATACTCATATTTGCCCCTCTCCCAACAAAAAAAAATTTGCCCGAAAAAGTGGGTGCCTATGAACACCAAATAGCAAGCATCAACTTGCTTTTACTATTGGGGAAGTTGCGAAAGGACTACGAAGCACACCTCAATAGAGACAGTGGGGTTTGGGCAGTTCTGTTGTTTTGAAACATAAGAGTGCACTCTGCAGCAGTACGACCATCTCGAAGCGCAACAGGCTTAAAGAACTTCAGTAGAGTGGCTCGATCTTTCTGAGATAGTTCAGCTGTCATGCCTACATCAAGGAAAAGTAAAAGGTTTCCACCCAAGACCATGCAATCCCTCTTCACCTTCCTCCCTCTCGGAATCATGTCCCAGTGAAGGAAACCTTTTACTTGCTTCTTGCGTAGAAAACCCATCTTCTCATCGATACTTGTGCTCAACAAGTGGCTGGCCATTTGAATATTGAATTTCTTCGGAAAATACAAATTCTAGATTTTGAGAGAAGATAGCATTGGCATAAGATTGATAAGCCGCAACGAAAGTAGGTAATGCAAACCTCTGCAACATATTCTTACATTGATCAGACTTCAAAAAAACATCTAATATAGCTTTTTCCACCTTTGAATTAAGCAATCCATGTCCATCTTCATAACCATGAACAAGCAGTTCATTATCTTTCTGAAAGGCTTGGCAAGATTTCCTTTTGGCTTTCAAAAGGGTAACCATTTCCTTCTGAAGGACATTTTCTCCATCAACTTGGTCGATACCTCTTTATTCACAACAGCATTCAACTTACATAATTCTTGTTGAAGAACAAATATTTTCTTTTCAGTTTTGACGGCATTTGATGATTTGGCTTTTTCTATCTCCTTTTTTGCATGTTTAATAAGTTCCTGAACATTACTTGGAGCTTTCTCACAAAAAACACAAGTAAAACAATGTAAATACAATACGTCGACAACATTTAAATAAAAGCATTTCATTTCAATATCGAAATACTTGAACACTGCGATGCAAAGAATTATCCATTACCGAAGCCATTGATGACACTTGCATTCTTAAAACTTCTCCGAGAGGAAAAGCATTAGTTGCAAACTAGGCACTTTTCTCCACCAAATCAACCCGATCATTCACCTTTAATTCCCAATGAGGAAAATACAAGGCCGATTCATCAACATTTTCATCAGGAATTTCTTGCTCAACCACATTATCCTTTATTTCATGATCAGGTGACAAATTTCCCAATTTAGAGGCTTTGAAAGTCTTTGTCTTGGAGCTTTCGGCTTAGGTTCTCTTGATTGGACAACTGCCTTCTTCCTGGAGGTCTTGCTTGAAACATCCGTCACAGATGAACCAAAAACCTCAACAACAGTTTTACCCTTATTAGTAACATCAGGTTCTCTTGATACTTCAACATAATCTTTTGCTTTTCCTATAACCTAATAAATACCCCCAATGACCAGTTTTAAAAGCATAAGAAATATCTCAAGGTATTTTAGTTACCATCTTATTATAAGAGTCAAAGGAATTATTAAAAACATTAAAACCATTAATTTTGTGAGCTAAACGATTTTCATTCATCATCTTTATCAAACTCACCCCTACAAAATAAAGAAAAGAAATAGTCAAAATCATTAACAGATAAGTAATAACACACAGAAACAAATTTAGGAAAATAACAACGCATACTTAATTTTCTCATTTTAATTTCTCATCACCACTAATACGAGACTCTACAAGATTTTCTCATTTTAATCGCTCATCACCGCTAATAAGACTCTACAAGGATATGTTCCTGCCAGTTTTTCAAAATGGCCGAACTATACTTGAACAGACTCAGTCAAGTAAAGTTTTTGTCTACTGGTGTCTTATATTTTAATTTACTATCACCAAGGGGTTCATTGTTCAACATTTTCCTTTTGATTCCACTTTCTCTAAACCTGCAACTCCTTAAACTTAGAATGACCAACGAAGAAAAACTCTTTCTTCCAACCAAGAATACTAGTAAGGCAAGATACAATATTGCCCAACCCTAAACACTGAATACCGTAAAGGAATCCCCTTCCCTCAATAGTATTATACTTCTGCAGTAGCATGAAACATTCACACCACAATTCTATGCAACATTACAACCCAAGAAGATTACAATATATAATAAAGGCCACAATAGACTTGATGACATTTGGCACCAATTGACTTAAAGGCAACGTAGAAACCCTACAGATATCCCTAAAATAACGGATGTAAAGGGAACTGCAACCCAGCCTTCATTTTGGGAAACAAGATAAACGATAAATCCTTCCGGAGGCCAATACATTCTATCATCTTCTTTAGGTTGCATTAGATAACAAAACTTTAGAATTTCAATTTTCTTTCTAACATCGTCTAGATCTAATTTTTTAGCCGATTCTTCTTTATATTGCGGCACCCCACCATTATTACCTTCATCAAAAGAAAGCCTAGACGTATCAGCTTTATCTACTACAACCTTTTGTTTCGGCTTAACTTACAAACCCGTTGCTTTATAATTTTCTTCATCAGCATAGGGAAAATCATAGTTTAATTTTTTATATTCATACCTAATATAGTTGGGTATCCACTTCATAAAATAAATTTCTACTATTTGGATTTTTATATATATATATATATATATATATATATATATATATACATATATATTTCATTGTCCTTTGGGGATCATATTTTTATCAATTGTAACATTTAATATATTCTTGTATGCTATTTTAAAAATAAATAATTGGAGACAATATTTTCAACAGTTCCACAACTACTTCAATTGTCCCAAACCCTGTGGCGCTTCTATAAATCATGTTTAATCAAATTTAACATCAGATATAATATAACAAATATAAATATTCATGTTTAACATATTGAAACTTAAAGAGCCATTAAAACATTATATTAACATAAACTGAGTAACAGTGCATAGTATATAATGTCTCCATCAAAATGAGGCAATGCCATCAAAATGCCTCCATCAGCTCTAATATGTCTTTTAAATTGAGCATAAGCTTGGGGATGATTTGATGCTCTCCCAACCCCGCAATTGATATCATAAACTCAAAAAAAAATGTGAAACTAACTAGTACCAAAGCTTACAAAGACAATAAAATGTCAAAATAGTACCACATACTCACAAAGGCATGTAAAGAAATGACCAAAATAAAACAAAGTCATCTATTGTTTGTAATTAATTTAAACAAATAAATAATTTGAGAAAAATAGAAATATAGCATAGAGACAAAAATTTAAAACAAAGGAAATCTTAATTTCTTTTTTTTTCTTCCCTTTTTGGAAGAAAACAAATTGTAAGTTAAGAAATTAATCTAATTACATTGACGGAGCTTCTTGTTCCCCTTTGAACCTAGTATTTGGGGTCAGATTCCTAACCATTTTAAGTGCAAAAGAAAAACAAAAAGATTACATATTTTCTTGATGCGAGAGAAATACAAGGAAGAGATGAAACATCCTTAAGAAAGTAAAAAAGACTAGAACCATGCAGTCGGCCATATAATTATAACTTGAAACTTTAGATGCTATTGCTTAAAGACATGATAGAGGTATAACTCTTACCCAAAGTATTTCAATAGGCATAAGGCATGTTTTGAAATTTCAAAATCTTAATTACTCATGTATTACCCATATCACACAAAAAAATTGCAAGGTTAAGTGATGTAAGTCAAAGATGGAATTTGAAGTAAATTCCAGAAGCTAATATTATTATGAACCAAAAACAATACCAAGGAAGCAAAAGGTTCTCTACAATAATATTATCAAACTTCAAGGTTCTCAATTATTAGGTAGGATCCATGGATCTTTTGTAGTTTTTTTTATCAAACTTCAAGACAACATTGAACACAACAAAGTGGACATCCATAGAAAGTATAAAACCTCCTCATCCAAACAACTACCTAATCCCATCCTCCTTTTCAAATCATATAAGGCAAGTCTTCATTGAGACATTACCTTAACTTAAAAAGATTGAAAATTATGTCTTGTGAATGTACATTTATTTGCAACATTACCCAGAGAGAGACATTAGTGGAGCAGAATGTACAACTTTAGCCTCTTCAAAAGCTAACCTCTTTTGAAGTCTAGCTTCATCTTCTGCAAACTCTCCAAACATTTCTTTTAGTTGCAGTGCTTCTTATAATACTCGCAAAATTTACGGGCCTAATTGTTATATTTCGAATTAAGTGGGAACTTAGGTGACATTTTAGAAATATTTGACCTCTTATTAAATTCAGATTCTTTCTTTACTATATATAGGATTACATTTCAGACATTATGATTCTGACAAATCCTCTATACGCTTTTGTATTCTCCCAATCCTAGCCGTCGTCTTTTAAGGGAAGAGATTTTAGGATTCGTTCGTTCTGAAATTGGAGATTTGGATTCCGACACTTTAAGGTTTGTCAAATTCCTCCTTTTCATGTTCTTGCTTTAAAATAAGTTGAATTATTGGCCAATTTAGTCCTTGAACTATACCAGTTTAGCCGTTTTGGTCCTTAAAGTTTTTTTTTTACCTTTTTAGTCCTTAAACTACTTACTATTTTGCCATTTTGGTCCTTTTGACAGGTCAACAGCAATTTGACCAAATAGAGGATGGAATTTAGGTCATTTTACTGTTCATGAACAGTGAAATTTAAAAATTAAAAAATTAAAAAAAAACCAAACTCGTGCACTATTCATCTTCTTCTCCAGTAGTTTCTGACGACCTGCAGATTTTTTTTTTCCTCTCATTCGCATGCTGAAGATTAATCAGAGGATGTTTGCACTTAGTATGACTTCTACATACAAACCTTTTCTTTGTGTGGATGGATATTATTGATTGAATTCATGATCTGTAAGCCTTCATTTTCCACTTTTGTCATTTTTGTCTCATGGACTTGGTTTCATAGGTGCAACTATGTTTTATTTTCTTAGGTTGTTTAACCCTATTTATTCTCACCCCTCAGGTTTAGGATGTTCTCTCTTAGCAATGCTTTTGGTCAGAGAACAGCCATATTAAGTGCAAACATCCTCTGATTAATCTTCAGCATGCGAATGAGTGAAAATAAAAAAAAAATTAAAAAAACTTCATTTCGCTGGAGACTATTAGAGAAGAAGATGAACAGTGCCCGAGTTTGATTTTTTTTTTTAAATTTCACTGTTCATGAATAGTAAAATGACCTAAATACCCTCCACTATTTGGTCAAACTGCTGTTGACCTATCAAATGGACCAAAATGGCCAATAGTAAATAGTTTAAGGATTAAAAAGACCAAAAAAAAAACCTTTAAGGACTTAAACGGCCAAACTGATATACTTCGAGGACTACATTGGCCAATAATTCAAATAAGTTTAAATTTACAAGATTATGATCGGAAAAATTAAATAGTTTTTATTTATACTTATATGTTAAAACCAATTTTCTATTTGGATTTTATAACTTTTATTTGAAGATTTAATGTTTTGTTCACAATTTCTAGAAAAGAAGCTTCCCGTATCCTTTCTTATTCAAATAGGCTTCTTTTTCGGTCTACTTGATCATCCCCTGATTTCTTTGCCAAATCATCTATTATTATTATTGAAATTTTCTTTGCCAAATTTGTTTCGTTCATCGGCTGCAAATAGGAAATTGTTTTCGTTTCTCCTACTACTGTTACCATCATAATCCTCTAAAGTTTGTAATTTGAAATCCTAAGGTATTTTTGCCTTCATGTAATTTTCAATTAATTGGTTAGCCTGAATTTTGTTCATAACACATGCTTTTCCTCTAAACAATGGAAGTACCATCTCTATCTATTTTCTTATATCTTGAATCTCATCACGCCATTCAGGTTCGTAACTATAGAAAGCTGCGCAGTGATCGCTTTATTCTTTCCTTTACCAGTAGGTTTACCTAATTTAGGAGAATTTTGTGGAACAAATTTCTTATCTCCTTTAGCTATCTGAGGATCTTTCCTAACATTCTTCAAAGGAATTTTGGGAAGATTTTTAGAACTGACATCTAGTTCTTCTCTTCCTTTTATCATATTTTGATTTGAAGAACCCTCCTCTGCAACTTTAGGTTCCAAGATTTCTTCCCTGCTTTGTTCATGAAGGAATTTTTTAAACATCTCCAAATTGTTAACAACCAACGAACCATCTATCTTAAGGATTTCAACATCTAGTAAATAAGCATCTGCCATCATTCTCCTGACAAATCTTTCGGTATCAAAAGATCGCAAAGAAGAAACACTAAATTCCGGCACAGAAAGGGTAGCTTTCTCTTTCTACTAAGGATCAGGCAATGGTGGTTTTTCAATTCCATTCAAATTAGCTACAATTCCAACCATTTGATTCTAATTATTTGCTCCTTTAGAAGTATCCTTAGCAAAAATATTCTTCGTCTTCATACTTACCCCAATCAGCTTTCAACTCAGATGATACAAGTATAACAAATTGAAAGAATCTTTTGCTAACAATTCTACTATTAAGTATACGTAATATATTGAATGTGTAAATTCTCACAGAAAGTAAATGAACACTGAGATTTAACGAGGTTCACCCCATTGGAATATATCGAATATTAGGCTACGTCCTCAAGGCCAAGTCCACCTAAAAAATCCACTAAGATAAAAAACATTACAATAGGTATAGCATAAAACAATAGAATCCCTCTAGCCTATCACTAGCCTATACTAAGTTTTACTTTACAAACTCACAGCAAGAATCTCTCTTGCACATATCGCAACATCTTCTAAAATCCCTCTAAAGATGACAAAACTTCTCCCAAAGCCAAACTCTCCCAGAGTTATGGAACTGTTCCAAAAGAAAAGTTGTGACACTCCCGTAACATGCCTGTGATAATTTGCGATAGTGAAGTAGAAATACTCCTCCCGAGTCACTCTACCATAAATATTCGAGAGAATATTTATAAGGATTTTCACTACTCAGCACATTGCTCAATCATCATCAATCTTTATCACTCAAACATTATCTTGTTTTGGAAACGATAACAATGTAAAAAGGATACAAGAAATATTCCTTTCTAAAAGATAATCACAATACATTAATAAATATGGAAACATCCAATTTAGATAAATATGGAAATATCAATTTATGATAATCAATCAAGGAATATCTATCTCCATAAATCTTAAGAGATACCATATCAAAAGATTAAGAATTTAATTACTCAGGAAGTCCTAAAGATCTCAATAATCTCGTAATCCAACTAAAACACTGATTTGAACAATTTGTAAAACTCATAGCCAATTCATCAATATCCTAATGGATTTTGAAAAACCGATTAGCTAAGTCAATCTGTAAAACTCATAGCCAATTCATTAATATCCTAATGGATCTTCAAAAACTGATTAGCTCTAAGTTTTAGAAATAATTGCTAGCACAAATAGCTAACAAAGTCCCCCCTTTGGAATTATTTTGGCAAAAACACAAACACTAAGGTTTTTCAATCAATAACCATAAAAGCTATAATCCGTAAAACCATAGTAAATGCAATAACAAAGTAGAAACCAGAGTAAAAGTAGCAAAAACATGGAATCTGTAATATCAGTAGCAACATAGTAAATAAGTAAAACAGAACCAGAAATACTATCATTCAAAACTAAAGGGAAAAAATGTAGCAATAACCCAGAACCACTAATCAAAGAACACAGAAAGAACTAGAGTAGCAAAAACCACAAAAACACCAAAAAATTGTATTCCCCTTGTTGCCAACAAGAACGCCAAACATCAGTCAGAGAATGAAGAAGCAAAGGAGGAATCAATAGCTGGAGTAGGAAGAGGAGAAGCAAAGGGGCAACAACTTTGTGAAGCTACACAAGGTTAGTCCGAGACATAAAATCAGGGGAGGAAGCAAGCAGAGAACTAGCTAGTGATCTCACGTCATTAACCCGTTTTCCATTGAACAATCTGGGAAAAACTTTTAACCGTTTAGTGGGAAAAATAGGGTCACTATCTACTGAAAGCCTTGCATCATGTTGTTTGAGCATAATTGTAGTAATTAGAACCGGAAATGGTAGACTCCCATAGGTCTTGTCCCATGTCTGTTAACCACAAATAAAGTCAAATATGAGCTGTCTTAGATCAAAAACAGTACTAGTCGGAGGAATATCCTGAGTAATAGATGAGTCCTTTGGTGTAGCCACCGAAGATCCAATGGTTGGTGACTGAGTATAGGGACTGCGTGAGGGATGCTAACTTCATTCAGCATGAATCGTTTTCAGGACTTCTTGAATGCGCGGATCATGGAGGAGACTGGAGATATCACCGGAGTCGCTCGTTGGAGTAAAGCCGGGAGAAGGTGTGAAACTAGATGTGGATTGAGTAACAGTGACACCACCTTTCTTCGTCCTAGCGGATTGTTTTACACGTACCATGGTTGAATCGAAAATAACCATAGACAGGTTCTACAAAGACTTGTGAAGATTGA
>JAOXNR010050456.1:0-17908 GCA_028571225.1 Parsonsia alboflavescens | reverse complement strand
TTATATATATATAATTGTCTAAAGGTTTTAAATTTGAAGATTTGCAAATACAATTTATTATTTCACTTATCCATAATTATAAGTCATTTAACCTTTTTTTGTTTTGATCCATTATTACAAGTCATTATCAGTAATTTAATAAATATTTTATTCATTTTCTTCAATATTATTCTTGTGTGTTCTCTCTCTCTATATATGTAAAGGGTTTTTTTTTTTTCTATTTTTCATTCTTAATATTCTTCTAAAATAGTTATATTTTGGAAAAAAAAATATTTACATTAATATTAATAAAATGACTACAAATAGCTTATAATTAAGAACAAATAAAGTATGCTGATGTCAGAACTCATGATACAAAAGGATGCTCAAGGACGCCTAACAAGGGAGCATAATCCTAATTAGAGAACCACCGGTGACGATGACCGATGGTCTCATACTTATATTCCAACATATTTATTATCTTATTGGATGATTTCTATAGAATTGCACTAAAATATGATTTCGGGATTAATAAATTGATAAATTTTAGACAGCCATGCATTTACAAAAATTTTATTCTATGAAAAAAAGTTAAATAATATTGACTTTATATAAACTGGCTTTAAAAAAGGGGATGACAAAGTGCTCGTGGGTAAAATTAGAATACACCACCATCATATATTTGGAAATTTCTCCGTAAGTTGTACATGCCTTAAAGTCGAACCAATTCCTCGTTTCCAAAGTCAGGAGAGGGACAAATTTAGACATACTAAAGTCCACCGTTTCATACCAAAGATTATAATCTCACTAAATATAAGTCACCAATAGCTACTTTAAAAAAATTAAAGTAATATATATTTTTTTTCTTAAAATACCATTATATACTAATCAAACTTATAATAACATATAGGGGAAAAAAAGTGAAGAGGATTATATAGAAAAAACACCTTCAAATATCTAATTAACTAATGACAATGACTTATAATTAGTGATAAAAAAATAAGTTTGAATGACTAATATTTAGTGATAGTGGGAGAAGTAAGTATCTAGGCCCGCCTAGTTGATTTCCAGTTTTATTTTATATATATATCTATATATATATATATATATATATATATATATATATAAGTATATAATATACACCAAAATGTTATAAAGTGCATTGTTAAGTCTTTAACAATAAACACTAGGAAAAAAATGCCAAAATTGGTTTTTGCTGATGGTATTTTAAATCATGAGTATAGGTACTCTTATTCTGACAATTTATATTTTCATCACTATAGATAAATACATTATTAATATTTTTATCACTATAAATTGTTTATTATGATGGAAAAATATGTCAGTATATTCTTATTTATTGATGGATAAAACTACCGTTGAATATGTCACTCCGATGATCTCTCTTTCTTATCTTCTTAGGCTGCTGACGGCGAAGCTCCATCAGGATCTGCAGGGTGATCCGACCCATCACTTTTGGATCCCATCACTTCTGGCGCCGTCTGTGGGAATCAGAACCGAAAAGCTTAACTTTTTCCCATACACAAAACAAATATAGCAATCCTAATGGCTCAGTCGCAGTCGTCACGTGTTCAGTCTCCACCTCGTGGCGGACCGCCAGCCAAAACACAATTGCGTACTGAAGGGACAGTGCCTAAAATGCCGTCGGCAATATAGGCCGTCATTGACGGCAACCCAGGGCCAAGCACATAGCAAGGCCAACAGCCGCCGGCATAGTCTATCCCATCCTAGAATATCTCGACCAACCGAATGTTAGTGCAAGAGGGCCGCAAGAGAGATACCCAAATCTCACTGCAAATTTCAATAACTCCAGGCCCCCAAGGTCGCAGAGATCTGGAGGAACCTTCGTATCCATGCCGGCAAATCTAATGGAAAGAATGGTGGTTGCCTTGGAGGGAATCTCAGGTAGAAGAGATTACATTTCCACTAGGTGTACTCCAACTCCTTCCCGAAGAGAAATGCAACCACCTAGGAGCCGAGCCAGGCATACTCGGCCGAACAGTTTTCAGCCTTCAGAGGCAAGGACTAACCCCCTGCGCAATGATGCAGGTCGAGGAGCAGGCCGGGCAGAACCAAGGTCACAAGGAGTAAGAACTTTACTAGTGACCAACCTCAAGGAGACCCTCAATAATCAAAGGGGGTATGACCTATGAGACAGGCTCAATCAAGTTGCCATCACCAAAAGCCAAGGATAGGATGCAACCCCTGAAAAGCAGGGGAGCTCGTTGCGAACTCCACTTGGGGTAAGGATACCACCTTGTCGTAGCCTGATCAAAATGACAGGCAAAAACGCTTGAGGGGTAGCCCCCAACAAATTGAGGAGAGCAACTTCCTCAACCAATTAGGAGTGACAAAGCTCTGTGGACCATCCGAGCCCTCGTCGTTTGTCCACAGCATCCGAACAACCAGGATGCCTTTAGGCTTCAAAGCCCCACAACTAGAGATAAAATATGGTGGTACAGGTGAGCCACGACAACACATTGACTAGTACATCTCCTACACGGAGATATTTGAACACCCCGACCACAACAAATGCAGAGCCTTTAGGTCCACGCTGACCAAAAAGGCCCAATCATGGTTCAAGGGAATCCTTGAGGCAAGCATCTCAAGCTGGTCACAGCTGAAAGAGTTGTTTCTAAAAAATATCAGAGCAGCACGAGGTGCGAGAAGGACATCAACGACCTCTTCCTCATCAAACAGAAGGTCGGTGAGAGCATCCGGAGCTATTACAGTAGTTTCAACGACGAAGCAGTGGAGATCGAGCAAAAGAATGATGCCATCTACATCACTGCATTCAAGCAAGGGTTGCAAATAGGGTACGTAGCTCTCAGACTGGCCGAGGAACCAGTAAAGACAATTAAGGAGCTGCAGACAGTCCTGGAAAAGTTAATCAAGGCTGAGGAAACAGTGGTTCAAAATAAGATCTCGGGCTTCACCTCAGCCACAGACAGAGACAACAGGGGACATCCAAGGAGTCCTCAAAAAACAAAGCCAGTAGGAAAGATCCCCACCCTAAGGGGGGAACTTTTGACAAAAGGAGGAGGACCATGCCCGACCTTCTTTCCACACCACTCAAGATATCACGAGTCGAGGTCATGGTGGTCATGGAGAAGAAAGGCCTACTCAAGCCACCCAGGCCCCTCAAGAGTCCTGTCGCCAAAAGAGACTTGGTAAAGTTCTGCCACTACCATAAAGATCATGCCGATATCACGAAGGATTGCTTCCACCTCAAATGTGAGATTGAGAGGCTCATAAAAGAAGGTCACCTACAAGATTTCCTGGCATAAAATGCAGGGCCTGCAAACCGACCACTAGCGGCCTCACCAAAACCAAAGGGCCCCAGTCGGTGAAATAAATGTCATTGAGAGGAAATCGAAGCGAGCTCAAAGGGGAGATTCAGAACCCCTAACGGTGTCACTCTAGATCGGCTACTTCCTGGTAGACACCGGAAGTGCAGTCAATGTCCTCTATCGTAAGGCCTTTGACCAAATGGGGATTGACAAAAGCTCACTACAGAAATAAGACACTGTACTGACCAGTTTCAACGACAGTACGACCTACGCCGATGGAATCCTAAGAGTTCCAAACACGGTCCAGATAGATGGCAAAGAAGTTATGGAGATGATGGAATGGATGGTCGTAGATGCCCCCGGAACCTATAATTCCAGACTTGGCCACAGGGGGGTGGTGGACCTAAGAGCGGAGATCTCCTTGCTCAATTACAGCATGAGAATCCAGGTCGGAGAAGTTTGTTTCACCTTCGAAGGAGATAGGCAAATGGCTGCGGAATGTTACCTAGCTGAGGATAATGAAGAGAGCTCCCCAGAGCCCAAGCAAGAGGAGTGCATTGATTTCCTATTTTATTTATATATATTCTCTCCTTAAAATGCTACCATCTATGATTTTATTCAAAGTAACATCAGTGATTATAAGGAGAGAGGAGATAGAGGTAATATGATAAAAAAATTTGTAAAATATTTAATAAACTAAAAATAATGACTTGTATTTAGTAATAGAGAGAATATTATTTTTTTTTTACATCCATTATCTTAATTATATTAACCGAAATGTTGAGGTAAGTACAAGAGCCTTGCTCGGACACTGATAATTAAAAAAAAAAAAACAAAAGTATGTTCACAGAATCAAACTCTTACTCTGGAATACATGATCGACTCCTATCTTTTTTAGTGTGCATGAGTACTGCTGGAGAGAGTTGAAATTAGAAGAAGGGTTTTGTTTTACTTACCATTTTTTCGAAGTAATCGTGATTGATGGGGCTCAAAAGTGAACATTGAGTCCCAAAACCATGATGATGTTAGTCACTGCAACTTGTGAAGAAAATAGAGATGGTCACCGGAGGTGGGCTGTGCCTAGGGAAGAGCTTCGATGCCTAAGCCACTATTTTGAGAGTAATCGAGTGTAATTAATTCCAAAAAGACTGTTCTCTTGTCCGTAAACTATTTACCATTTGATTATATAAAAAAGAATCCGTTACCTCGCCAATCAGGGCTCTGCTATTACTTGACAGTAGGCAATTAGGATAGTTGTGAGATAGTGTAGAATCCCACCAATTGCTCCTGGAATCATGGAGTTTCCCTTGGTTGGGATATCTTGCCATTCACGTCTTTGTCAAGAGCTACGAGTTCACTAACCGACCCCCAAACCAACTTTGTGACCTATCTGTGGACGTTAAGAGTCTCAACTATCTCTTATGGAAGGTCGTGTTGAGTGGTCGCAGGTGCATGGGGGTTGCTAGGAGTTGTGCCTAGTTGGTCATGGCATGGAAGGTGTATGAGTCGAGTTGGGAGTTACCAGGTCATGGTTTGTGGTCTGGTGGTACCTCTCTCGAGCTCATTTAGGAGGTCGATGACCTTGGAGGTCAGTGGTAGCAGGTCGCTGCCCACCTATCCTTGTGGACTTCGTGAGTCTTGACTTTCAGGTATTAGAGGTTAGGGTCTTGGGCCCTACTTGGGTTAACTTTTGTCTGGGGTCTTGCCCGTTTATGTTAACTTGTCTGGGTCGTACTCGTTTCTCCCATCATTACCCCCCTTTAGGCCCAGTGAGCTTACATGTCGTGGTGCCTAAATTACCATCTTAAAGTCGTAGCCACTAATGGGTTCTCCGATGCCTTGTAACGGCTAGTTTTGGGGTACCTTTCCATTCGAGTCTCCAGTAGAGAGCTACAAGCTGGCTAGTAATCTTTTGACCTCAAGCAGAGTTGCGCACACTTGGTCGCGGCATGGAAGGTATATGAGACAAATTGGGACTCACCAGGTCGAAGGTCATGGTCCAGTGGGACTTCTTTTGTGCTCATTTCGTAGGTCCATGACCTAGGAGGTCAGTGGTAGGAGGTCCCTGCCCACTTGTTCCTCTGGACTTGCAGGTTTGACTTTCAAATATTAGGCATTACCATCTCCAAGTCGCAAGTCTGACTTTCAGGTTTCAACAGTTACCATCTCTAAGTCGAGGGGGTTTGACTTTCAGGTATTAGGAATTACCATCTCTAAGTCAGGACCCTTGAAAGGTCATGCCGTTTTTTTCTTTTGCAATGGCTATTTTTTGAAGAAGTTGCCCCTCTTCAGTTTTGGGAAGGATGACCTATTCGGTTTTTAAAGACTAAACTGTTTCAATTTGGGAGGTCGGCCCCCACTGCTTTTCCGGGAGGTCGCGCCACTTCGGCTTTAGATAAAGAATTGACTCGTTCTAGATTTAGAAGGTTGCCGTGTTTCGGATTTTTTTACAAATTGACCTATTTTAGTTTTGGAAGGTTGCCTCGTTCTGTAGCGCGAGAGACTAATCATTCCACATAAATTAGAAGTCTTGGAATTTTTAGTATTTACCTAAACTTTCTCATAGCTTATTTGAACTTACAGAGCTTTCTGCCTTAGATTTCTCTTCTTCCTTCTGCTCAAGCACACAGTTAATCAGGACAAATTCTTTTCTCACCATCCAGGATTTTACTGAGTGAGTTTTCTTCTCTTTTCCCTTGAAAAATTTCATCTTTTTCCAGCAAACCTGAGATGTCTACTTTGTCGACGTCAACAACTTAAGCGTTTAACAGTCCCTCTCTTCATTTTCTCCCCTTCTTCTATTGATTTGTAGAATGGGGTTTTTTACCTACCTATGGTTTCTGTCAAAGCCCGTTCTATCCAGAGCGAAACTTATGAGCTCTCTGAAATAGAAGCTTGTTCTATATCTTCTTCTTTAGACCCTACTGGTGTCATAGAGATTGGCAATGAAATGAAGTTGGAGAGAGGCGACATTGTCGCTGCTGTTGAAGATGAATGCCCTTACAGCAAACGTGAGGGACCCATAGTCTCTACCTTTCCAGCCTTAGGGGAGGTATTCTTTTTCCTTTTCTTCATTCTCTGCTTCTTGATATTGTTTTCTTCTAGGACATTCCCATAGCTCAGCTTGTCCCAAATTCCCTTTGAATTGTGACCGCTTTTATAGCAACCTGTCATCTTTATAGAGTTCCTGTTTCTTTGGAGCTCTTTATGTGCTTTTATAAGCTCAGAATCTCCACAACCTCCAAATCCTCTATAGGGTACCTCCGATTTGACCCCCAGTATAAGTTAGTTGGCCCTTTCCAATCCCCAGTAGGAGAATGGAAATTGTACTTCTTTTTTGCCCATCTCTTGAATAATCTGGTTCAGAGATATCCAGATTGGAATTTGAACCATACCTTCTTCAATGAACTCCCTAACCTAACCAATGATCAGATTGAACATTGGGACTTTCTGATAGGGTTGGCTAACTGTGATAGAACCAAGGTCGGATGCATTTCCTCAATCTGGTCAAAGTCTTTTCTTCATGCTGTTGGACTAGGGAGAGGTGTTACGCGCAACCTCCTTTCGGTCAAGACAAGCATGGGGATAACTTCTTCTGGTAGGGAGCTTTCCAAATTTTGATTGCCTCCTTTTGTAATTTTGTGCTAACTGCTTCTCCTTTTTTATTTTGGCAGTAATGAGAGACGCACTTTAGCTCTACAGGTCAGTTCCTACCATAGCTCTTGTTGGCGGAGTTGGGGGCACCGTAGTCTGGCTTACTAGGTCTATTTCTTCCCTAGCACCTATTGGTGGAGCTGGGGGTACTGTTGTTGCTTCTTCCTCTGCTGTTGCTGCTCTAGCCCTAACCCTTGAAATTTCTATTCCTCGGATTCGAGCTGCTTCCCAACATGGTGTTGGGATGTTTGCGATGATGAGGTCGGACCAGCTACTAGAGATCTCAACCTCATCCTCTTCTCCTTCTTAATAGTTAGGAAGGAAAAAATCCTCCACTTGTAATAGAATATGATTTTGAGTGTTCAACTCTTTGTGGGTTTTTATTGAACATTTTCATTTCTACATTGTACTAAACATCTTTACTAGAGGTCTATTTGTGGCCTTCTATTTTTGTAACAGCTTTATTACTTCTCAAATATCTCGCATTCATATTTGATAAATATTCCATCTTTGCTTTGGCACTCTAAATCTTGAGGCAAATAGCACAAATTGAAATCGTGTTTTTACTCCAAATTTTTAGGTTTTTTAAGGCCCAAGCAAGATGAAGGAAGACAAGTACAACATGGAGATTAATGCTATGCTAAGTTGCTATGTTCTTATATCTACACTTTGTGATAAATTGTTGAACTTTGAGTGTGAAAATGAGTTTTCTATGATTATGAATAATTGTGGAACTGTTTATGATGTTCATAAACAAGGTGTTATTGAGAAAATTCTTGAGCATTATGATTTCTTATCTAAAGAAGGCATTTCTCATACTTCTTTGAGCTTAGTGTCAAAATTCATGGATTTCAAGTTCATGAAAGAATCATTTGTGAAGGAATATGTTTGTGAATATATGTTTGATGTTTCAAGACAAGTTGTACAAGGCGGAATTTTTAAGCATGTTTATTCATTGTTGGGTCAAAATGCTTTGTTCATGCCTATGGATTCTATGTGTGAATTGTCGATACTTAATATTCATGAGAATAACCTGGAGCCACATTCTTATCAATTGAGATACTTGCTTGACTTGTCTAAGCATGACTTTGGTAGAAACATGAATAGACTTTCAAAGTACATTTTAAATGATCGATTATTGAGGATCTTTTTTGGTACAATTCTTAGTAACCATTTATATCTTTGTTGTTTAATTTGCATACTCATTGTTGATTCTAAATTTATCTTGTTTGAGATGCACCTCATTGTGAATCACATGAGCGGAAAACTTTTGTTTGTTGAGAATTGCTTGAAAGAGATTGATGACGAAGCATTTCATGTTGAGAGGTTGACTTTAGTTGAAATTTTTAAGTTTCGGGACTTATATAACAACATGAGTGCTTGGAGTTCATATTTTCTTAAGATTCTTAGATTCAAAGCTTATGATGTTAATGGTAGTATGCTTAGAATTGGTATCTTATGCATTCTTGATTGTTCCAAGTATAATGTCTTTGAGTTGTTATATCTTAAGAATCATGAGGTTGAATTTGAAAGATATGATAGTCCTAGAATCCTGGAATTCTTGTTTAGAAAACTAATGTAAGGACTACATATGAAAAGGAAGCCTATACTCATTGGTGAATACTTGTTGAAATCTAGTGAAAGAGTATGTCAATATCATGATGAGAATTTGTCCTTTAGTGATGTTGATAGGCTTCAAGTTGACGAAATCAATGAGTTTTCTATGTGCTTGTTCTCTATTTGGCATGATTGGGGGAACTACTTGAAATTACTATTTGAGTTTTGTGCCAAGAATAGAGATATGTTGAGATTTTGGAAAATTTTGCAGATATCCCCTGTTTTGAAAGAGAATAATGCTATCTACCTTGGTGAAAGATTGAATCCTAGCATATGTGTGGGCTATTTTCTTATTCATTTCAAATATATGTTTAATGTTTTTGATGGAGGACATGTGTATGCCTTGTTAAGGGATTACTTCTTGAGCTTAGTGTGCATAAATTCAAGAATTGAAGTTTTTTCATATCATGCTTCATTTGCTCATAGACCAATGGGAATTTTGTCTTGCATTGTTTCTTTTGTCTTGTGCTTAAATGATAAAAATTTATTTCTTGGTTGTCTTAATGAGTTCGTATTCCTTGTCATACGCCTTATGTGATTTGATGCCTTATTGTCATATGCTTTAAATGATAGAAATTGGTTTCTTGGTTGTTTTAAATGGCTACCATTCCTTGTCTATGTTATTTCTTTTAATGAGCTCCTTGAAAGAGAGATGGAAAACAAATTCAACGAGGAGAAACCACCACCTCCAAAGAAGGGTTTGGTAAGGAATTTTCAACTTATAACTTTCAAGAAGGATAACTTGAAGTACTTGGGTAAATATTCTTTAAATTCTTCAATCAATGTTAGTGATCATTCTCTCTCTATGTAGGACTTTGAAGATTCGACGATGAATCCCTTTGAAGTGAGGGGAATGATGGATATCCAAGGACATTACTCAATGAGGCTATGGACAAGACTTGAGTTTCATATACAAGTATAATATCCTAAGTAGGACGATAAAGACATTGATGAAATTTGTCCGAAACAAGGAAGAATGGATCGACTTCAAAGCCATGCTTGAGAGGAGTAAACTTGGAGATGAAATGGAAGATTTGAAGCTATGAAATGCGAGTTCAATCTAGGACTTTGAGGAAGATACAACGACGAATTCCGGGGAAGAGTATGGTTTGAAGATCAAGGGGGGACAACTGGAAGATGAAGTCATGTTGCATGAAGTTAGCTTGAAGATGAAGGCCAATTTGAAGCCAAGACAAAGCATGGGACAAAGGGGAAACTGAGAAGAATTTTGCTGGAAAAATAGAGGCAATTCGGCACCTGATCCATCTCATCTGGAGCCAGATCAACTGAAGACAAGTTGGCGAGCAATCCAGGCGCTGCATCTGGTGCACCATCCGGCGCCGGACACTGTAGCATTTTGATCAAGATTTTCAGCATTTTCAACTTGTAATTTTGCAGCCTTTTGTCTAGTTTTTTGTTAAGTTTGTTTAGGGTTCTTAGTAGCATATAAAGGCTGGTTTTCAGCCATTGGGAAATACAACTTTGAGAGACAAAACAGAAAACTTGTTGGAAACTTTCCACACCAAGATCATTTTGATCTTTGAGAGTGTCTTAGAACTAGGGTTCTAGTCATTTCTCTCGGGCTCTCAATCACTTTGAGTGAGGTGTTGAGTCGTCTTAGCAAATCAAGAGGCCGGTTGTTGTAGTTAAATCTAAGAAGGTCTTCCTAATCTCCCAAAACTTACCTTTGATGAGTCCTTTATATTAAATTTATTTGGTTGATTGTTTGTGTGAAAATAACCCCTTTCAACTTACAAGAAATCACATCATAACCTATGAACTTCATTCAAAGGCAAAGGGATCAAATCTAGAGGTGTCAAAGGGTTAGTACCATATACCAACTCAAATGGAGAATAGCAAGTAGAAGAATGCACACATCTATTATAAGCAAATTCAATGAAAGGTATACATTCTTCCCAAGACCTCAAATTCTTTTTGATTATGGCTCTTAACACTGTTCCTAGGGTTCTATTTATTACCTTCGTTTGGCCATCCGTTTGAGGTTGACAAGTAGTGGAAAAACACAATTTAGTTCCCAACAACAACCAAAGCACCTTCCAAAAATAGCTCAAAAATTTGGTATCCCTATCACTAACAATAGTTCTAGGAATTCCATGCAATCCAACAACATCTTTGAAGAACAAGTTTGCAACATTATGTGCATCATCAACTTTAGAGCAAGCAATAAAGTGTTCCATTTTAGAATATCAATCTACAACCACAAGAATACAATCTTTACCTATTCTAGACCTAGGTAAACCAAGCACAAAGTCCATAGAAATATGTTCCCAAGGTCCATTAGGAATAGGTAAAGGCATGTAGAGACCATGTGGTTTAACAGTAGACTTAGCCTTTTTACAAATAATGCATGTCTCACACACTTTAATTACATCTTTCTTCAGCTGAGGCCAATAGAAATGGTCGTTAAGAATATCTAGAGTCTTAGATATGCGAAAGTGTCCCATTAGGCTACCCCCATGACTTTCAACAACAAGCAATCTCCATAAAGAACATTTTGGCACACACAACTTACCTTCCCTAAATAGAAAACCATCATGTAAATAATACTTATCATAAGCTCCTTTTCCACAAGCAACAAAGATATTTTTGAATTCATCATCCTTGCCATACAATTCTTTAACAAATTCAAATCCAAGCAATTTAGCATCAAGAGTAGATAGTAAGGTGTACCTGCTTGATAGAGCATCCGCTACAACATTTTCTTTACCTTGTTTATATTGGATGATGTAGGGAAACATCTCTATGAACTAGACCCACTTTGCATGTCTCTTGCTTCACTTTGATTGTAACTTCAAGTACTTGTGGGCCTCATGGTCAGAATGGATGACAAACTCCCTTGGCCATAAATAATGTTGCCAATGCTTCAACGCCCTAACCAAAGCAAATAATTCCTTATCATATGTAGAATAATTCAAGGTAGCTCCATGTAACTTCTCACTATAGTAGGCAATGAGTTTCTTTTCTTGCATTAATACAGCCCTAATTCCCACCCCCGATGCATCATACTCAATTTCAAAGACCTTCGAAAAATCGGGTTGAGATAAGATAGGAGCATAAGCAAGTTTGGCTTTAAACAATTGAAAAGCACTCTCTTGCTCACTTTCCCATCTAAACTTCACCTTAAACTTGATAATTTTAGTTAGGGGAGTTGCAATGGTACTAAAATTGGGCACAAAACTAATATAGAATGATGCAAGACCATGAAAACTTCTTACCTCACTTGCAATCTTAGGTGTTGGCCATTCTTTAATAGCCCTTACCTTTTCTTCATCAACATGGATGCCCTTAGATGACACAATATAACCAAGAAAAGTAACTTGAGGTAAACAAAATGAACATTTCTTGAGATTAGCATAAAGCAATTCACTTCTAAGAATGTTAAAAACAATTCTCAAGTGACTAACATGCTCAAGTATACTCTTAACCAAAATGTCACAAAGTAAACTACCGCGAATTTGCCTATGCATTCTCTAAGAACATGCTTCATTAATCTCATGAAAGTGCTAGGTGCATTTGTGAGACTAAAAGGCATAACAAGCCATTCATAGAAGCCATGTTTGGTCTTAAAAGCAGTTTTCCATTCATCCCTTCTTTCATACGAATTTGGTGATAGCCACTTTTCAAGTCAATCTTAGAAAAACATATGCTACCACTTAATTCATCAAGCATATCATCTAATCTAGGGATAGGAAAGCGATACTTTACAGTGATTTTGTTGATTGTTCAACAATCAACACACATTCTCCAAGTTCCACCTTTCATGGGCACTAGAAGGATGGGTACCGCACAAGGGCTTATGCTCTCCTTCACATATCCTTTGGAAAGAAGCTCCGCCACTTGTTTTTGCAGCTCCTTGGTCTCCTCCGGATTGGTTCTACAGGCAGCCTTGTTTAATAGTGGAGCTCCTGGTATCAAATCAATTTGATGCTTGATCCCTCTCAATGGTGGCAATGCTTGGGGAAGCTCTTCCGAAAATACATCCTCAAACTCCTTTAAAAGAGAACAAACATCACTAGGAAGAGAAGTGTTAGTATCATCATTAAAAGAGGTAGAATGCAAAGCATGTTTATACATAAGTAAAACCAATGGCTTGAAGTTCAAGCATGCACTCTTCAACTCTCTTTCTTTTGCATAAAAACTCATTTTCAGTCCACTCTTTTTGTCTTCTTCATTCTTTTTCTTTTCACTCTCATTTTGTTTCTCTTTTCGGTTCTTTCTTCCCTCTTTCTTGTTTCTTCCCTTCTCATTCTCTCTTGTTTTTCCCTCCTCATAGAACTCTTTCATCCTCTCAAGAATTTTCTTTTGTTCCATATAGGCTTCATGAGGCTTCAAGGGACTCAAATGTATATTTCTTCCATCAAACTCTAAGGTGTGCTTGTTCTTGTTTCCATCATAAATCACCTTCCTATCATATTGCCATGGCCTCCCAAGTAACAAGTATGTAGCTTGCATTGGCTCCACATCACAAAGCACCTTATCTTGATACTTTCCCATAGAGAATGAGACTCTTACTTGCTTGCCAACCTTCACTTCACCACTATCATTTAGCCATTGAAGCTTGTATGGCCTTGGATGGTCTATAGAAGGCAACTTCATCTTCTCAACCAAGTAGGCACTTGCGACATTCACACAACTCCCACTATTTACAATGACACTACACCAATATCCCTATATCAAGCACCTTGAATGAAATAGATTCTCCCTTTGGAAGTCCTCTTCTTCACTAGCTTGAGTACTAAGCACTCTTCTAATCATTTACATTTATTCACCTTCATTAGGATTGAATTCTTCTCCTTGCCCCTCTTCTTCAACCACAACCTCTTCTTCTTCACCCTCAGTAGCCGACTCATGAGGTCAATCATGATAATGGTGCTCTTGTTAGGACATAGGTTGGCATAGTGTCCCAAGCCTTGGCACTTGTGGCATCTAACACCCCTAGCCTTGAAAGGTGGAAATTGACCTTTCCCTTTGTTTACTTGTGGCCTTTTGTTTTCTTGGTACTCAGGCTTGAAGCCTTCCTCCCTTGGTGGATATTTTGGCTTGAATCCTTCCTCCCTTGGTGGATATTTGGGAGCCACTAGCTCTCTTTTAGGCCAAGTAGTTGTAGGCTTGGTTGATGAATTTCCATAGTTATGAGAGCTATAAGGCTTCCCACTTGAACTCCTCTTTTATTTCAATTGCTTCTCAATCATTATGACTATGTCCACCACATCTTGGAGTTGATGGAAATGGCATATCTCCACTTTGTCCGCTATCTCTGTATTCAAACCACAAAGAAATCTTGCAATGGTAGCTACTTCATCCTCTTCAATATTGACCCTCATCATGGCTACCGCCATTTCCTTGTAGTACTCATCTACTCCTTTGGAACCTTGATGTAGAGTTTGAAGCTTTTGGTCAAGTTCTCTATGGAAGTAGGATGGAACAAATCTGTTCCTCATGATTGCCTTGAGGTCATCCCGTGTAGCTGTTGGTGGTTCCCGAGCTCTCCTCTTGGTTATTGTCAATTGTTCCCACCAAGTAAGTGCATAATCAGAAAATTCCATAATGGCTAGCTTCACCTTCTTAGCCTCTAGATAGTCATAGCGATCAAAAACGTGCTCCATTTTGCTTTCCCAAGTAAGATAAGCTTCCTGATGATGTCCTCCCTTGAATGGTGGAATGCTTAGCTTGACAGAACCCATGTTAACATCCCTTCTTCTTGGATCTTGGTAATCCTCTTCTCGTTCTTCCTCTTCTTCAAAAGGGAACGTCCTCAAATTGTTCTTGGAGTACTCTTCCTCTTGGTTGTCCTCTTTGTACATTTCCTCCTCTTCCTCTACCTCTTTGTTGAAATAATGGATTTCTAACCACTCGAACGAGAGTGGGAGGTGTCTCAAAAGCATTTACCCTCTCATCAACTCTATTGATCCTTGTACCAAATCTTGTCTCATTACTCCCATATCTCACCTCATTGTTCCCAGCACTTGTGTTAATTGTTGTAAAACATCATTAATAGAAGTCATTGAAACATTACCCTCCCCATATTGCAGGCAATAGATGCACTTGGTCCTCCACTTGACATTGGTGTACCAAAAAGTCAAAGACACCAAAAACAGGGGAATTGTGTATCCTCACAATCCCTCGTGTATAACCTTAGTAGTGGCTGTTTCTTGCTCTAATGTACTCATCCCTTTTCGCCTTTTACCACTCTTGGCTCTTCTTCAAGTTCTTAATGTAACTTCAAGGGTAATCAACTACTCAACAAAGCAATTAAATCAAGCATCAAAAACTTAAGCAAATAGTTTAAATCTTTAAACATATAAGATTCAAAGAGATAAGAGTCTTAAGGAAAATGGTCATTAAACACAAGACAAATGATCAACACTTAGAATTCAAAGAAAATAGGCAATTGGCATTTTACCAAACACCTTGAGGTCTAAGAGTTGTGATATAGATTTTTTTCGGCAATTTGATGCATTCTAGTGTCCCAATACAAATTTTCAACAGGCAAAATAGGCAATCCAATATAGTATATTTCAATTCAAGCTCTACCCATCAAGTTAATCAACATATCAATTAAATTTCAGCTTCCAAATTGTACCCCAAATTTAATTCCAAATTTCAACAATTTTCGATAGTTTTTTTTTTTTTTGATAGATTTTTCTAGTGCTCTTTTTTTAGTTTTTTTTTTCTGCTTTGAAGAGATTGTAGAAGAGATAGAAACACCCAACATATTGAATTTGCCTTGATTTTTAGGTCTTGGACACAATTCCACAATCACAAAGATCACAAGAAAGAAGTAGGATAAATGTAAAAGAACAAACACAAAGCATTCATAGATCTTAGATTTTCAAATAAACAAATAAGAGCTAGACACTAAACAAGAAAGCAAATAAAGATAGGCAAACCCTTTGGCGAAAAACCTAGGCTCTGATACCAAAAAGATGATGTGAATCTTGATTATGGCTGAATTCTTCATCCATCTATCCCAACCCAAAATCCCAACCCAATCTGAAATTTACCCAAGAATCACTAAGAGGTTCAAGCTAGAATTTTAATGACCAAAATGTCTTCCAAAACGATCTATTAACTTGGATTTCTTCAACCCAATTCAACTACTCTAGCCAAGCATTGAAGATTCAATAGTTTTCATTAAGAACCCTAGAAGAGTTTTGATGAACACTCAAGAAAAGGATAGGTTTGATTCAAAAGAATCACCCAAGTTTTCTGGAATGGTGTTTGTGGGAATAAGTTGGTTTGCAAGGATACAAATGAGATCTATTTATAGTCTGAACCCTAATTAAACCCTAGAAAGATTAAGAACATGTTTAACCTTCTAATATAGCTGAAAAGTCAAAGAAAAGTAGTCCAAAACAAGTGAAAACGTGAAAGAATGGTCAAGAACGCATTTAAGACAAAACAGAGCGAGCTGGGAGTGGAGACATCTGGCGCTGGATGCCCCACCGGATAGGGTGCCTGATCCCCTCGGGTTGCATCCGGTGCTTCTCTTCGTTTTCTTCCGGCGTCGGCTTGTTTACTACAGTGCGCCGGATCTCTTCTGGTCTACTTTTTAGCAGCTATTCGATCCAATTCCATCCTCTTCAAGGCTTGCAATGTCTTCTATCATCAACAAGTTAAATTCCTTCCTTCTTTGATCTTTATCCTTCAATGGTTTCTCATCAAAGATGGTTGAGAAATCAAGCTTCTCGTTCTTCTTTTGAACATAGGTGATCATTGCTTGCCTTAACTTGGAAGCTCTAGCTCTTGTTATTGGACAGGAAGGAACCATAGGAGTCAGTTCTCCATCACTATAACTATGCACCTTGCTTAAGTCACGAATTTCATAATAAACATATCAAATATGATAAAATGCATCAACGATTATCACAGGTAATGAAATTACTTGAAGAATCGATTAAAGCCTCGGACAAAAGTCAAGTTCTTAGGGTGGCAACCCCTAAGCGACAGTCTCGCTGGCCGCTTAGTGAGCAGGGTTCAAAAGGGGCATTGCCCCTTGCGGGGTGCGGGACGGAGCCCAGGCGGTCTATGGAATGAACCTGCCCAACATGAACGAAATCGCATCAACCATCAACTTTTAATGCAAGCGCTACTCCAAAATGTTATTTCCAAAACTGAACCACCATACCATTCCGCCCTTGGAATCGCATCGACATGTCCAAAATATTTTATAATACGCGATTTATATGATTCTCTAAACTGTAGAAAATATATTGAAAACCGAGTTTAACAGAATTCTGACTTCATATACTCATGTCATGAAATCATAATTTCACATATAAGCCGTCTAGAGACTCTAAACCTATCTCTGATACCAATTGAAAGGAAGGGCACAAACAGACCTCCTCCAAGCATGGATCGGAGGGAGTATAGAGTGGGTACTGACATTACCCTTTTTTTTTTTTAAGACAAAAGACGAATGTCAGAATCTCTTGTCTGTAGTCACTAGCAAAGATCTCTGACCTTTGCCTCTACTTCGTCACACAAACGTCAGCTTCCCATGTACGTCTCACGAACAAGGTAATGGGAATAAACACGATTGAATTGCTAGATCCAATCGTGAATATGTTTTTCTCGTTTTTCTATCTCTCTGAACTCTCAATTGTTCTCTACAGAGATGTTCTCACAAACTCTCAATTCTATTCATTCACCTCTTCTTTTTTTTTTTTTTTTTGGTTCTCCTAAATGGCATTACAAGACCTCTAATTTATAGGAGAACAAGGATGACACCAGATTGAATAGAAAGTCATAGAACCATGGAAGTTCCAGAAGGTCCAACTTGGTGGCTAGCCAATAGTAGGTTGCCAGGTGTATGATAACTTTTTAGAAAGTTGTAGAACCATGGACATTCCAGAAGGTCCAACTTGGCGGCTAGCCAATAGCATGTTGCCAAGTGGATGACAACTTTGTAGAAAGTTGTAGAATTTTTCCTATTCGTGGATTAGCCTAAACAACTTTGGCTAATTACGTTTAGGTCCCAACGAGATACTACCCATTAAGTGATACGTTTTGAATGTGTGACCCAATAGGTCCAGGTAAAATTGGCATTTTACATAAACGACATTTAATGTCATGTACAATAAGCGATTTCTAGCAACATATTATTGCAATCCAATTAACGAGAATGTCAGTGACACGACAAAACCTTCCGTAATAAAATAACATGTCTTAATCTCTTTGTCCAGGAAGTCATAATTGAACACTAGTCATGGAACGTGTCACACTCGTAAAGTTCAACATTTTAATTCTCAGCCCCGAGTAGATTAACTAAACCGAATAAGATAAATATCTCATATCTATTTATTCGAGCATGGCCATGCATTTCA
>JAOXNR010050445.1:0-17908 GCA_028571225.1 Parsonsia alboflavescens | reverse complement strand
AACTGATTTTATATATTTTTAATAAAATCTTCAATAAAAAAATTATTTTTTGTAAATATATTTTATATATTATATCTTAAAAAGAAAAACTAAACTCTACTGGTATTGGATCAAATTTAATACTTTTTTAAAATAAAAAAGAAAATTGAAAGTTAACCTTTAATATTAAAGACTTAAAAATGTAATCTAAAAGGAGTGTACATGTTCACTCCATAGCATTTACGAGAATGCTATGGAGTACTACGGAGCTCAAATTATAGAGTGCTCTAGTTAAGTCTCTAACAATCAAAGTTGACGATCAACTGTTTTTTTTAAATAAAAAAAAATTGATCAAGTAATTTTAGAGTTTAGTTTATAAAATATATCGAAAAACAAAGTTTATTTGAGAATTTATTTCTTTTATAAAAAAGAAACAGTTGACTGTTAGAGATTTAGTTTAAACACACACACACATGTGTGTGTGTGTACATATATAGGGTAATGCTATAGAGTGCACATTTAAGTTTTTAACGGTCAATATCTGATTTTATTTTAAAACATATATATTTATTGTATCCTAAAAAGATAAACTAAACCCTAAGAGTGCTAGATCAAATTTATTTATTTTTTAAAATAAAAAAATTGTTAATCGTTAACTTTAATTGTTAAAGACTTAATAGTGCACTTCGTATAAAGGACATTACCATTTTCATGTATATATATATATATATATATATATATATGTATGATGGAGCTTGGAAGCAGTCTCTAGGTCACCCTAAATCGTGATGACGTCTGTAATAGCAACCTGAGAAGAAAAGGATTATTTCGCCGGAGTAGGCTGTGCCCAGGGAAGAGCTCTGATGACTAAGTTAGTATTTCGGGAGTAATTAATTCTCAAAAGGTTTGTCCTTGTTTGTAGACTGATTGTAATTTGATTATATAGAAAAGAGATCCATTACCTCTTCGATTAGGGTTTTGCTTTTACGTAATAGTAGGCAATTAGGATAGTTGTGAGATTGTGTAAAATCCCGCCAACTGCTCCTAGAATTGTGGAGTTTCTCTTGGTTGGGATATCTTGCCATTCACGTCTCTATCGAGAGCTGTGAGCTTGCTAACCGACCTCTAAATCAACTTCACGACTTGTTCGTGAACGTCGAGGGTCTTGACTATCTTTTCTGGGAGGTTACTCGGGGTGATTGTAGGCTCATAATAGATGTTAGGAGTAGTGCACAATTAGTTGTGGCATGGGAGATATATGAGATGAGTTGGGAGTTACCAGGTCGAGGGCCATGGTTTGGTGGTACCTCTCTCGAACTTATTTAGGAGGTTGGTGACCTTGGAGGTCGATATTAGTAGGTAGCTGCATACCTACCTTTGTTGACTTCATAAGTCTGACTTTCAAGTATTGAAGGTTGGGGCCTTGGGCTCATTTGGGTTGACTTCTATTCGGGTCTTGCCCGTTTATGTTGACTTGTCTGGGTTGTACCCATTTCTCCCATCATTACCCCCTTTTAGGCCCAGCGACCTCAGAGGTTGTGGTGCTAAATTACCATCTTGAAGTTGTGACCTTTGAGAGGTAGTGCTGTTTCATTCTGTAACCGCTATTTTGAGATACCTTGAAATTCTCATCCCCATTAGAGAGCCGCAAGCTTGCTAAGAACTTTTCGGCCTTAATTGGTGGGTTAGGAGTTGCACACACTTGGTTGCAACATCGAAGGTTTATGAGACAGATTGGAACTCACCGGATCATAGGTCGTGGTCCAGTGAGACCTCTTCTATGATCATGTTGTAGGCCCATGACCTAGGAGGTCTGTGGTAGGAGATCCCTACCCACTTGTTGCTCGGGACTTGTGAATCTGACTTTCAAGTATTAGAAATTACCATCGCTAAGTTGTGTCCCTTTAAGGGTCAGTTCGTTTCTTTGCAACAGCTATTTCTGGAAGGAAAAGTTTCCATTCAATTTTGGAAAGCTAGCCATCTGGTTTAGATGTGGAAAGTTCCCCCGTTTCAGTTTTGGGGAGAACTAAACCGTGTCCAATTTTGGAAGGTTGCCGCGCTTAACTCTTGAAAGTCGCTCCGCTTAAATTTTTGGAAGAAACTGAACCGTTTCCTGGCGCATTAGCTTCTACCCAGCAACTCAACAAGTTCCTTATCTCATTTAAATTAGAAGCCTTTCAAAGGTTTTAGAATTTGCAAAAAACTCCTCCGTATTCTTGCAGTATTCCTTCATGTTCTTTGCTCTAGACTTTGTTCTTTTCATGTGCAAGCAAGTCCTTGACTCAGAACAACTTTCTTCTTCATCACCGAGGCAATTCACCGAGTGAGTTTTTCTTCCTCTTGAGAAGATTTCATCTTTTTCATCTTCATAGAGATGTCTTTTACCCCCTTGTTGTGTCTCCTTTCTCAATCGCTTTTGAGAATGGGGTCTTCTACTCCCCCCATCTCTGTTAAGGCTCCCCTGTAACGAGTCAGGTCTATGACCTCTCTGAGGTAGAGGCCAGTGCTATGTCCTCTTCCTTCAGCTCTGCTGATGTCCTTGAGATCAGTAGAGAAATGAGGCTGGAGAGGGCTGACATTGTCGCCGCTGTTGAGGACGAACGTCCTTACATCAAACATGAGGTGCGCATAGTCCTCTACCTTTCTAGCCTTAGGGGAGGTATTCTTTTTCCTTTTCTTCATTCTCTGTTCTTGATATTGCTTTCTTCTAGGATGTTTCTATAGCTCAGCTTGTGCCAAACTCTATTTGGGTTGTCGTTACTTTTATAGCGACCTGCCATCTTTACAGAGTTCCCGTCTCTCTGGAGCACTTTAGGAGCTTTTATAAGTTAAGAGTCTCCTCAACCTCCAGGTCTTCTAAAGGGTACCACCAATTTGACCCTTGGTATAAGTTAGTTGGAGCCTACCAGTCCTCAATAGGGGAATGGAAATCTCTCTTCTTTTTCACCGTCTTTCAAATAATCTAGACAAATTTACCTAAATAGGAATTTGAATTGCTCCTTTTTCAACGAGCTTCCAGACTTGACCAGTGATCAAATTTTGCATATGGACTTTTTGATAGAGTTAGCCAACTATAATAGAGCCATGGTCGGATGTACCACCCCAGTCTGGCTAGAGTCCTTCCTTCATCCTGTTGGACTAGGGAGACCAGTAACACGCAATCTCTTTTTGGTCAGGAAAAGCTTGGGGATATCTCTTTCCGATAGGGAGCTTTCCTTATTTTGGTTGCCTCCTTTTTATTGGTTTGTAATTTTGTGCTAACTATTTCTCCTTTTTGTTTTGGCAGTAATGAGGTCCGTAGTTTGGCTAATTAGGTCTACTCCTTCCCAAAATCCTGCTGGCGGAGTTGGGGGTACTGCTGGTCCTTCTACTACTGTTGCTCCAGCCTTAGTTGTTAACATTCCCGTTCCCCAAGGCAAGGGAAGACAAGCGGTGGGCCAAAGGAGTCGAGTTGCCTCCCAACGGGGTGTTGTGGTGGCTGGGATGACTCCCTCGGACCAGCTAATAGAGATCTCAACCATGTCCTCCTCTCCTTCTTTTTAAGTAGCAAGGAGAATTCCTCCAATTGTCCACATGCAGGGGAGGGTGTAGCTCAAGGCTTTGGAGAAGGAAGTCCCCATTTTCTGTAATAGGATTTTGAGTATTCAACCTTTCGTGGTTTTTACTGAACATTTGTACTAAACATCTTCTTCTGAAGTCTGTTTGTGGCCTCCTTGCTTTTTATACATCCATTTGATTTCTTTGCTAAGTATTCTGTCTTTGTTTTGGCACTTTGAACTTGAGGCAAACAACCCAAAGTGAAATCTTGATAAGCTTCAAAAAGGTAAAAATTATCTTTTATTCATATCTTGCTCAAACTAAGCTGAGGGGTTGCTAGGGTCTCATTGCATTTCAGCGAGGTCCATTAGGATAGTGTCTAGCTGAATTAATGAGTTTGCAAGGTCTACAAAGTCTGAGTAGCTTTGGGTATAGAACTTCTTTAGATGACAAATGCTCCAAGGTCTCAGGAGTTGTCTTCTTTCGAGATCAGCGAGCTTGTAGCTTCCTCATTTGTGAACTTCTTGGACTATATAAGATAATTCCCAACTCTCTTGTAGCTTGGTCAGTTGTCCTTTTTTCCCCTCATCTGATCTCCTGAGGACCATCTCTCCAATCGTGAAATGCCTTGTTTTCACTCTTTTGTTGAAAAAATTTATAAGTTGCCTTTTGTAGATTCTATCAGCCTCCGTTGCTTTGTTTCTGACTGTTTCAAGGAGGTTGAGGTCTGCCCTTCTCTCAACCTATTTTGAAACTGAATTGTAGTCAGTCAATCTTAGGGACTTCATTTTGATATCGACTGGCATCATTGCCTCTACACCAAAACATAGGTTGAATGGTGTTGCTCCAGTAGCCTTTCTAGGTGTTGTTCTGTACGCCCATAGAATGCTTGGAATTTCATTCGGCCAGGTAGGTTTGCAACCCTCTCTTTTGAGCTCTGTGAGTCTTTTCTTGAGTCCCTCCAGAATAGTTCTGTTTGTGAGCTCAGCAAGTCCATTAGCTTGGGGGTGAGCTACAGAGGTCAGTCTCTGTTCAATGTTCAAATTTTTGCAAAAAGTTTTGAACAGGGCGATAATGAATTGCCGGCCATTGTTTGAAATTATAGCTTGGGGTATCCTGAACCCACACACAATTGTCGCCATCCTTGAGGAATTTGTAGATTAAGTATCTCCAATCTGCCTGATCCTCAATAACCAAGCTCTCGTCTTGGTATATGCTCGGGGAGTATAATTGTTCCATCAGTAGTTCTACATTAGTCCCGACTATCTCTCAGTAAACTTTGGATAGTGCATCTGCCTCTGCGTTTTGCTCTTTGGGTATTTGCTCGATAAGGAAATGCTCAAGTTTAGATGTGATATCCCTTACTCTTTTGAGATATTTCATCATGTTGTCCCTTCTAGCTTTGTATTCTCCAGCAAATTGGCTGGCTATAACCTGCGAATCAGTTTGAATGTGCATTTTCTGCATTTTGAGAGTTCTTAAAAGCTTTAGACCTGCTAAGAGAGCTTCATACTCAGATTTGTTATTCGCGGTTGGGAAGTTGTACTTCACAGAGTAAGGGATTCTCACTCAATCAAGGCTGATCAGTAATATTCCCCCACATGAATAGTGAAGTTGTACTTCACTATATGCTTGGGGAGTATAATTGTTCCATCAGTAGTTCTACATTAGTCCCGGCTACATACTCGGATTCCCGAGCATATATTGAAGTTGTACTTCACTATATGCTCGGGGAGTATAATTGTTCCATCAGTAGTTCTACATTAGTCCCGACTATCTCTCGGTAGGCTTTGGATAGTGCATTTGCCTTTGCGTTTTGCTCTTTGGGTATTTGCTCGATAAGGAAATGCTCAAGTTTAGATGTGATATCCCTTACTCTTTTGAGATATTTCATCATGTTGTCCCTTCTAGCTTTGTATTCTCCAGCAAATTGGCTGGCTATAACCTGCGAATCAGTTTGAATGTGCATTTTCTGCATTTTGAGAGTTCTTAAAAGCTTTAGACCTGCTAAGAGAGCTTCATACTCAGATTTGTTATTCGCGGTTGGGAAGTTGTACTTCACAGAGTAAGGGATTCTCACTCAATCAAGGCTGATCAGTACTATTCCCGCACCTGAATTTTCTTTTTCCGTGGAACCGTCTGTATACATTGTCCAAACATTATTTTCACAGTGCGTGTGAGCTCCAGCGGAGCCCTTGTGCATTCTTCTACAAAGTCAGAAAGAGCTTGAGCTTTTATTGCTTTCCTTGGCTCAAGTTCAATTTGATATCCCAAGAGCTAAAGAGACCACTTCATTGTCCTGCTGGATACCTCAAGTTTTGCTATAGCTTGCTTTAGCTATAAATTGGTTAATACTCTTGTTAGGTAAGCGTCAAAATATGTCTTTAATTTCCCGAGGTAATAATAATGCGGTACAAAAATTTTTCGAGGTCCGGATATCTAACTTTAGGGCCTTTGCGCAATCTGCTTACATAATAAATGGGGAATTGTAAACCCGACCTTTCTACCAGTAGCACTGAGTTAACTACTTTTTCTGTTGTCGTTAGGTACATCAGAATTTCCTCTCTTGACTTCGAAGAGACAAGTTGAGGGGGTTTTCCCATGAACTCTTTCAGCTTGCTAAAAGCTGCTTGACAATCCTTGGTCCACTGGAAGTCCTTTGGCCTTTTGATGACATGATAGAATTTTTCTCGTTTGGCTGCTATTTTGCTAATAAAGCACCCCAATGCTGCCATCTTTCTTGTCAAACTTTGGACGTGTTTGATGTTCCGAGGGGGTTCCATGTCCATTAGTGCCTTGATTTTGTCCGGATTAGCATCAATGCCTTGTTCTGATATCATGAAGCCTAAAATTTCCCTACTGAAACTCCAAAGGTGCATTTTTTTGGGTTGAGCTTCATGTGGGCAGCCTTTAGGGTTTGGAAAGTCCCCCTGATATCTTCAATAAAATCTTCGAAGGTCCTGGATCTGATTACAATGTCGTCTAAGTAGACCTCTATTTTCTTGCTAAGCTGATTCTTGAATATCTTATGCATAGCTCATTGGAATTCTACCCCTGCTTTCTTCAAGCCAAACGACATTTTTGTATAGTAGTATGTTCTGACCTCTTTGATGAACGAGGTCTTTTCCATGTCTTTCACTGCCGTTGGGATTTGTTGGTACCCCTTATATGCATCCAGGAAACACAGCCATTAATATCCAGTTGTCAAGTCTACCATTTGATCAATGCTTGGGAGTGGGTAGGAGTCCTTCTGGTAATATTTGTTCAATGTGGTGAAATCCACACGCATCCTCCATGTCCCTCTTTCTTTGGGACCACAATCGGGTTGGCTAACCATTCTATGTATACCACCCCTTTTAGAATTCTTGCTTCAAGAAGGGCTTGGGCTTATTGAGTTATGACCTAGTTCCGCTCAGGAGCAAAGGTGATCTTTTAGGCTTCACCAGTTTGACCCTTGGTTTTAGTCCGACCTTGTGTTCAGCAATCTTTCGGTCTACCTTCTCAAGGTCACTAGGTTGCCAGGAGAAGACTTTTATGTACTCTTGAAGGGAGTCCACGAACTTTCCTTTGATTTTGTTAGGTAACAATTCTACCACTTTTATCCCTTTCTCAAGGAATTTTGGATAGAAGAACACCTTTTCTCCTCTACTAGACGCTTGAATTTTGTAATCATCATTCCTTTTCGGGAGGTCGATGCAGTTTTCCTTCTCGAGCTCAGGCGAGATCTCTTTGTTACCTTCAATGTTGTAAGATTCTGTAGCAAGTAGTCTATCCCTTTCTATAACGACCCAAGTATCCCCAACTTGGATTTTCATGCAATAGTTTAGCAAAGAGATTTCTGTTCTTAGGTTCATGACTCCCCTTCTGCCTAGGTTCCAGGGGCATTGACCACCATCCAATCCATGACCTCGGTGACCTCCATGTTGTTCACGCGGACTGTAGTTGGGACTCAAAGAATCCTATCCTCAGAGGTCGTGCTGCTGTTAAAACTTGTCAGGGTTGTGTCCAACCTTATCAACGTGCTTTTGTCTATCCCCATCTGGTCAAATGCTTTCCGATACAGGACCTTCACAGCACTCTAGGTGTCTACCAGTATCTCGCTTACTAGGAAGTCCCTGACCTGGAGAGGCACTATTAGGCATTTAGAGTCTTCCCCTTGAGCTCATTTTGACCTTCTCTCACTGGCGTTTATTTCACCAACTGGGGCTCACTGATTGGGTAGGGCCGCAGGAGGTGGATTGCCATTGTTCCTTGCCAGGAATTCTTGCAAGTGGCCCTCCTTGACTAACCTCTCAATCTCGTGATTGAGGTCAAAACAATCCTCTGTGGGATGACCATGGTCTTTGCGATAGTGGCAGAACTTGACTCTTGAGAGGTCTTGGCAGCTCGAGGAGACCTCTTTTCTCCATGACCAGGAGGATTTCAGCCCGTGAGGTCAGGGGGGTGGTCACGAGGTTGGGGATGGTCTTTCTTTTGTTGTCTGAGGACCCTCCTTTTGAGGGCTTTTTGGTCGCCCTTTGTTGTCTTTGTCAGCGGATTGAGGCAAAACCAAAGATCTTTTTTATTGTAGTTGTTTCCTCAGTCTTGATCAATTTTTCTAGGAGCGACTATAGCTCCTTTATGGTTTTCATTGGCTCCTTAGCCAGCTTGGGGGCTATGTACCCCCACTTGCGATCCCTGTTTGAAGGCAGTGATATAAATGACATCATTCTTTTGCTCAATTTCCACTACCTCATCATTGAAGTGACTGTAGTAGCTTCTCGTACTCTCTCCAAACTTTTACTTGATGTTAAAGAGGTCGTTAATGTCTTTCTCACATCTCGTGTTGTTCTGATAATTTTTCAAGAACAGCTACTTTAGCTGTGTCCAGCTTGAGATGCTTGCCTCTAGGATGCCTTTGGACCAGGACTGGGTTTTCTTGGTCACTGTTGACCAAAAGGATCTGCATTTAACATGGTCGGGGTACTTGAACATCTCCATGTAAGACACATACTTGTCTATGTGCTGCAGTAGTTCCCCTATGCCATCATATTTTGCCTCCAAGTGTGGGGCTTTAAATCCTGGATGCATTCGAGCAGTTCGGATACTATGGACAAACGGTGAGGGCTCCGAAAGGTCCACATTGCTTTGTATCTCATGCTCTCAGTTCCTTTCTTGATTGTCTGGGGGAGTCGCTCTCCTCAGTGGATTGGGGGCTACCCCTCAAGCATTATTTCTTGTCATTTCTATCAGGTTTCATTGAGGTGGCACCTTTCTCGAGGTGGAGTTCGAAGTCTTTGCTCTTCGGGACCAGCATCCTATCTCTAGCTTCGTGAGATGGCTGCCCAGTTGAGTCTGTCTCTTAGGTCGTAACCCCTTCCGTTGTTCAGGGTTTCTCTGAGGTTGGTCACAAGTTGGGCTCCTCCCCCCTGTGACCTTTTTTACGCTCGATCTATTTCCCGACCTTTTGTATCAAGCCGGAGGTCATTCCTTACTTCTAAAGGTAAATATTGATCTGGCTGTGTACATCCAGCCTGACCTCGAGGTGGCTGTGAATTTCTCTAGAAAGGTACAGGAGTGCGCCTGATGGATGGGTAGTCTTGCCTGCTTGAGATTCCCACTAGGGCTACCAGCATTCGTTCCAGAAGGTCTGCTGGAACCGATATTTATGTTCTCCCAGACCTCTGTGGCTTGAGGTTATTGCCATTGGCAATGGGATCAGGGTGTCCCTATTCGAGCCTTTCTTGCACAAGTGGAGGGTTCGCTGGGGCCCTACAAGATGGACCAGACCATGATGGCCATGGTGGCTCCTGTTGTGTGGCCGAGGCTGGGCTATTGCTGTCCACCAGTAGTGGGGCTTTAGCCATTGCATTGCCAGTGCGAAACTATGTCCTGGCAAGGTGGTTTACCTCAGCGAGGCTGCTAGACCTATGATGGTTGTGGTTGAGTCATTAGGCTTATTTATTTATTTCGTGTAGGAAGAAAGCTAAGCTTTTTGACTGATTTCCCACAGATGGCGTTAGAAGTGATGAGGCTCAAAAGTGACTTTAGGTCACCCCAAAACCATGATGAGGTCAATGATTGCAACCTGAAAAGAAATTAGAGATTGTCACCGAAGTGGGTTGTGTCCAGGGAAGAGCTCTGATGTGTAAGTCAGTATTCTAAGAGTAATCGAGTGTAATTAATTCTCAAAAAGACTATCCTTATTCGTAGATTGATTACAAAGACTATGCAGGGTGAGCTCATCGCTAGTGTTTGAAAAGACTATGGAGGGTGAGCTCATCGCTAGTGTTTGAAATTATGGGTTCTAAAGTTTGGAATATGATAATATATTTTTGCCTTTAGTATGATTTTTCAAGAAAAAAAAAAAAAAGGGATTTTAATGATAGATTCACAATTTCCTTTAATGAATCTTAATTATGGACCAGTCCCGTTTCATATATCGAAATAGAAGTAGTTTTAATGAGTATTATTCTAAAGATTTCTTTAAATAGATCATTGTTAATATCCCATAAACTTGCAATACACACCTGAGCACATATAGTAATTATTGTCTCAACGTACAAAAATAATAAGAATAAAATTAATTTAATTTGTCACAAATTACCTCTTCAAATTAATATATTTTTAAAAAAAAAAAAAAACAAAGAGAATTTATGTATAATTTTTTATAACCCACAATGAGCATTTGTATTATATAATTCTAAATAAAATACAATGAAAAAGGTATTTCAATATGTCACTAATAACCCTCCAAATTAGTAATTTAAAAAAAAAATTTGAAGAATTCTTATAAGTAATATTTTATATTATCCGGATTAATTTATATATTATGTAACAATAAATTTAATAGCTTTAATTAAGTGAATCTTGACAATTATTAGATACTATTAGATAACATCTTAATTTACGGTTTATTATTAATATTTAAAAATTATTTTATAAATTATCATATATTCTCATTCCATGTCATTGTATTTAAAAATGATATTTAATCATATGTAATAATTACTGTTGTCCACTAAATTTTCTTTAATAAGAACATGAAGATAATATTGTAAATTAGTATTTAGTTTATTTAATTAGAAGATAATTTAAATTTCAAATTTATTAAATATTTACTTAATAGGAAATATTATTATCATTATATTTTGAAAAAAGTTGCGTAATAAAATTTTACAACTTTTTTTAAAGACTAACTTTGCATAAAATGCAATGAACAGGGAATAGAAATTAGTATTTATGAAAATAAAAGGATAAAAATATATAAAGATGTTTCGGAAAACATACTTTAAATTATTCTTTAATATTTAGATTATTTAATTATTATTATTTTTTTGACAGATAAAAAAGTTTAATTGGTTTGTTAATTTATTGGTTTTGTTAACTTTAATTTTTGTTGGTTTAATTTACTTCAACTTAATGCTAAACTTTATATTCAATTTTCAAGTGACACGTGGATAGTTGCTTTACTTTTATAAATAGTATATCATGATGATGAAGATAGATAAAAATAGCTCATGATTCTCGAAAGGAAAAACGATCAATTTATTTCCATAAATTTTTTGTTTTAACCACATATATATATAAACCCTAACTAAAGCAAATAAACCTAATTTGGCTGTTGGGCCTTGAAGCCATTTTGGACCGGCTAACCCTAATCCGGCTCAGCCTGTTGATCCGAGCAAGTCTAGACCGAAGAAACCTGTGTCTGGGTGTCCGCATCAGAATCCCACCAATTGCTCCTAAAAAGGTGGAGTTTCCTTGGGTTGAGTTATTTTTCCATTCACATCTTTGTCGAGAGCTACGAACTCACTAATCGACCTCTGGACCAACTTCATGACCTGCTTGTGGATATCGAGGATCTCGGTTGTCCCTTTTGGGAGGTCACTTAGAATGAAAGTAGGCTCATGGGAGTTGTCAAAAGTCGCACACATCTAGTCGTGGCATGGAAGATGTATGAGACGAGTTGGGAGTGACGAGGTCGTGGGCCGAGGTTTGGTGGTACCCCTCTCGAGCTCATTTAGGAGGTCGATGACCTTGGAGGTTAGTGGTAGCAAATCACTACCCACCTATCCTTGTTAACTTCAGTGGGTCTGACTTTCAGGTTGAGGCTTGGAGCCTTGAGCCCATTAGGTTGACTTCTATTCGGGTCCTATTCGTTTGGTTTGACTTTTTCGGGTCATACCCATTTCCCCCTGCTTAAATTACCATCTTCAAGTTGTAGCTGCTAACAGGTTTGCCGATTCCTTGTAACGGCTAGCTTTAGGGTTATTTTTCCATTCGCGTCTCTAGTAGAGAGCTGCAAGCTGGCTTGTGAATTTCTCAGCCTCAAGCGGAGTTGCGAACACACTGTATGGAAGGTACATGAGCAGGATTGGGTCTCACTAGGTCGAAGTTCGTGGTCTAGTGAGACCTCTGTTGTGCTCATTTGGAGGTCGGTTACCGCTAGGTTTGTGATCTAGGAGGTCGGTGGTAGGAAGTCCTTGCCCACTCGTACCCCAGGACTTGTTATTCTGACTTTCAGGTATTAGAAGTTAAAATCTCCAAGTCGCAAGTTTGACCTTCAATTGTTAGAATTCACCATTTTTAGGTCGGGGGCCTTACCTTCTAGCATTAGTAATTACAATCTTTAGGTCGTGGGCCTGACTTTTGTGTATTAAGGACTACTATCTCTAAGTCACAACCCTTGAAAGGTCGATCTATTTTCTTGCAACTGCTTCTGAGGCTGACCTTTAGGTATTAAGAGTTACCGTCTAGAGGTCGTGGCTCTTGAAAGATTGTGCCATTTTCTCTCAACGGTTATTTCTGGAAGAAGATGAGTCTCTTTGGCTTCTTTGAGAGTTGAGCCACTCAGTTGAGTTGTTGAAGATCGCATTGCTTCTGTGTTGGAGAAAACTTAAGCGTTTTCAGTTTTTGGGAAGTCATCCCCACTCAGTTTTTGGAAAGTCATGACACTTTGACTCCAAATAAAGAGCTAACATGTTCCGAGTTGAGGAGGTTGCCCCTCTCTGGGTTTTCCCCTTTTGGAAACTGAGCCGTTTCGGTTTCCGTAGGTTGCCCTATTTTGCAACCCCCGAGATTCCTTCTTTCATATAATTTAAGAGTCTTAGAATTTTTAGGATTTACCTAAACTTTCTTACGACTTCCTTGAATTCACAAAGCTTCCGGGCTTAGGTTTTCTTTCTTCCTTTTGCTTGAGCATCCGGTTACACAGGGCAAGTCTCCTCTTCATCTTCCAGCATTTCACCAAGTGAGTTTTCTTTTCTTCTTCTTTGAAAAAATTTCATCTTTTTGAGTTTTTCTTTTCCGTAGTACCCAAGATGCCGATGGCACGTCTTCTGCATATAGCACCTTTCCCTTTCTCTTGGAGAAGCAACTTCTTTCTCTTTTTCCATTGATGTAGAGAATGGAGTTTTTTATTCACGTCCGATTTCTGTTAGGGCTCCTCCCGTTAGGGGCAAAACCTTTGAACTTTCTAAAACCAATGTTTTTTCTATGTCTTCTGCTCTTGAACCCTTTGAAATTTTTAAAATCAGCGGAAAGTTGGGGCTGGATGAAGGCACCCTTTTCCCCACTACGGAGGATGAGCACCCTTACAGTGGGCGAGAGGGGTGCATGGTCCTTTATTTTTCTAGCCTCAAGGGAGGTATAATCCTACCTTTCTTTCACCCCTTGTTTCTCGATATGGTCTACTTTTGGGATTTTCCCTTAGCCCAACTTGTTCCCAATTGTCTTCGAATGCTGGTTGCTTTCATAGTGACCTACCATTTTACAGGGTTCCAGTTTCTCTGGAGCTCTTTAGGATCTTTTTTCAAGCTAGGTGACTCCTCAACTTCCCAGTCTTCCAAGGGATATCTCTAGTTTAACCACAGGCATAAACTGGTAGGCCCCTTTCAGTCCTCAATTGTGATGGAAAGATCTTTTCTTTTTTGCTTGACTTCTAAAAGATTTAGTTTGGTCCGAGCCCTACCTGGACTGGAACCTGAACTTCTTGTTTTTTAACCTGCTCCCTGGCTTATCCCCTAACCAAGTCCTGGATAGGGATTTTTTTATTGATTTGGCCAAGTCTAACAAAGCTAAGGTCGGGTGTACTACCCCCATCAAGCCTGAAGCTTTCCTTCGCCCTACTAGGTTAAGGAGCCCAGCAAAGTTTGATCTTCCTTCGGCATGGAGAGCTTTGAGGATATCTCTCTCTAGTAGAGAGCCTTTTTGAACCTAACTAATTTTTACCTTTGTCTGCTTGTGATTTTGCACTGACAATTCTATTTTTTCTTATCTGGATAGATATGAGGGCCACATCTTGGATCTTTGATGATTCTGAAATTACTTTGATTCCATCTGGAAAAGCTCGGGGAACCGCTGAGGCTTCTTCTGCCATAGCCCCTGCTGTCAACATTCCTATTCCCCGAGGTAGAGGGAGGCAGGCAGTGGCTGAGAGGACTAGGGGTGCTTCTAAATGGAGTTCAAGGGTTGTAGGTATGAAGGCCTTTCACAGAATTATCAAGATTCCATCTACCTCCTCTTCACCTTCTCCCCAGCTAGCCGGAAGGGTTATCAAGATTCCATCTACCTCCTCTTCACCTTCTCCCCAGCTAGCCGGAAGGGTTCCCCCGAGCCCAGCTATCAAGGAGAAAACTCCTATGACCTCTGAGTCCAAGGCGGCATTTCCAGACTGTGTAATTGAGAATGTTGCAGACACTTTCAAGAGGTCGGGAGCAGCTGCCATGGCCTTTCATGCTTCAGAGGATGCTGCAAGATGGGTCCCTGACCTTGCAAGGGAAGCCTCTGACTCTTTGCTTTAGTGGCCTCACTCTCAATCTTTTCTGATGGAGTGCCCTCCTTCGGTTGACCGGGATATCTGCCAGTAGCTGACAAACTAGGAGATCAAGAAGTTCGGTGCCTCCCTTTACACTATGATCTCATGACCCTCTGAATATTTGCAATTGGCTCTATCTCAGTTTGATTTTAGCAAAGACCCCTCTTTGTTTTTTTTGTAGGGCCATATTATCTTTGGGGAGTGCTTGAGGAGGCAGGCTGAGAAAGCCAGAGCAAACAAGGAGTTTGTGACACAGTCGGAAACAGAATCTGAAGATTCGTTCTTGTTCATAAACTTGCAAAACAAGGAACGAAAAAAAAACCTGATTCAATTTTCCTTCTGGTCAAACTTCAATGCAAGTAGTTAGAAGACGAAAATTAAAATCAAGCGAAAAACGACTTTTCGAAGTAGTATCACTTCAATTTTACAATTTTAAGTGATACTTCGAAAAATTATGAAAAACGAAACTTCGAAAAATTACGAATTTTCGTAATTTTTCGTAGTATCAAGTGAAAAACGATTTTAAGTGATAGTTTCGTAAAATCAAGCGAAAATCGAAAAGCCGAAAAGAGGCAACTTTAATTCATCAAAAACTATCGAAAAAACCAATAGAAAACAATTCTTAAAGCCAAAAACAAAGCCTAACCCTAATCGGAAAAGAAAAGTAAAGAAATTGCAAAAAACCCCCTAGAAAATAGAAAATTACGAAACTATCACTTAAAATTGTAAAATTACGACAATGCCACTAAAAACAGAAAATTGTCAAAAACTCTATCGAAACGACTCCGGATGGTCGAAAAATGCCTTGCATCACAGCACAGCAATGATTTTGGTTCGTTGGGCCATTCTGGGTCACCTAGTCAGATTTAAGCCCAATCCTACCTCATTTCAATTGCCTCGGGAATCGTGCATGGCATCAATTCAGTGTTTCGGACAGCTCATGTCCTCTTCTTCAAACGTTCTAAACGTCGTGGAGCTGATTGTGGAACCGAAACTTGCCCCGCATCTGAACCAGCTTGATCAGCAACCAGCTCTGCGTCAGTTTGCCTCTCTTATCTCTGACCTCCAGGATGCCAAGGCTCGCTTGGAAAAAAATAATGCTGAGCTGGTGGCTTCTTCTACTGGGGAATTAGCAAGACTCCTCTCCGAGTGCAAAATTGATTTTGATGAAGCTAGCACCGACTGCAAAGTCCTATTTGAAACTCTGGATGGCCTTCACAAGAGGGTTTCAGAACTGACCGATTCCGACATCCAGCAAAAGGAAAATATCTAAGAGCTTGAAGCTAAACTGGAGGATTTCGAGGATCTTTGCAAGGAGGAGGGCAACCTCTCTATGAAGAAACTCGAGGAGATTCCTGCCTTCTAGAAGTATGTGGAGAGGTTGATGAGGCCTCAAATGGTGGCATTATATATTGAGGTGATTGATGATCTTAAGAAATCCCACCCTAAGATGAAGACCAACCCTTCATATGACCCTTCACTCTACCATCCAAAGTCGGTCACTTCTCTTCCTTGGTGTCGAGATTAGCTAAATCAAACTTCTCCAGGGGAGGCTACAGCTACTGAGGCCCTATCCCAAATAGGCCAAACTGATGAAAAACCGGCGGGGAAAGGAAAGGAGCTGATGGAGGCTGCCCTGGAGGTCGGGGCTTCAGAGAGAGCGATTGTGGATGCCACCCCTCTGGCTATGGTTTCTCCCAAAGGTATTCCCATGTTCTGTGGTTGGAATGAATTTGCTCAAATTTACCCTCGCCTCATGCATAAATATTTTGGAATAGGTACTCAACCTTTTCCAGGACACTTGTCCATTTCTAATGTAGCTTTTTTATCTGACCACCTTTCTTCTGCTTTGCAGGCTATTCTAGTACTGCTGGAGCAAAGGCAACTAGTGGAGAAGGGGTTCCCCCAAGCAGTTCTGAGCCCATCACTATTCCAGAGGAGGAGGAAGATGATGACAATGTGCCATTTGTGCAACGCTCCCGGAAGTAGTTCTGGACTTCCTCTTGTAATAGCTCAGAGCTTTCTACATTTGACTTTTTTATTATTTCTGCCTATATCCTAAATATTCATAGAGGCCTGTTTGTGGTCTTCTGTCTTTTGTATGACAATTTTTTCCCTTCAATGACTTGTTTTTACATTCGAAGTCTTTCAATAATTACATAATGTTCTTGGACTATTTTGTCACTAAAGCAATCAACGTAGGCATGATATCCACAGAATGCTTAAAAAGCTTAGCTCTAACTTGTGCTCTATTCAAAGTAGGTTGTTGAGGTTGCCGTTGGGTTGTTGAGGTCGACATGATGCTCGATGAGGTCTTTTGAACCAACTTCTTGAGGTCCGCAATGTCTTAGTCAGCTTTAGGCACAGAACTACTTTAAGTGGCAAATGTTCCAAGGCCTCAGGAGTTGTCTTCCTTCGAGATCAACGAGCTTATAGCTCCCTCCTTTATGGACTTCTTGGACTATGTAAGGTCCTTCCTAGCTTTCTTGTAACTTGGTCAATTGACCTTTTTTGCCAACGTCTGACCTTTTGGGGACCATTTCTCCAACTATGAAGTGTCTTGTTATCACTCTTTTGTTGAAAAAATTTGTCACCTGCCTTTTGTAGGTTTTGTCTGCTTCCATAGCTTTGTTTCTGACCTCTTCGAGGAGGTCAAGGTTTGCCCTTCTCTCCCCCAAGTTTAAGACTGAATTATATTCAGTCAGTCTTAAAGACTTCATGCCGACCTCAACCAGCATCATGGCTTCGGCTCCAAAGCATAAGTTGAATGGCGTTTCTCTAGTTCCTTTTCTATTCATTGTTCTGTATGCCCATAGAATGCTTGGGATCTCTAGCCAGGCAGTTTTGCAACCTTCTTTCTCAAGCTCAGTGAGTCTCTTCTTGAGTCCTTCCAGGATGGTTCTATTCGTGACCTCAGTGAGCCCATTGGCTTGAGGATAAGCTTTAAAGGTAAATTTCTATTAAATGTTTAAATTCTCACCGAATGTCTTGAATGGGTAGCTAATGAACTACCTTCCATTGTCTGATATTACATCACAGAGAATCCCGAATCTACACACAATGTTTCTCCAGACAAAAGAATAGACTTTTGGTGATGAGTTAGTTGCCACTGGCTCTGCTTCAACCCTTCAGGTGAAGTGCTCCAAGGCAATAATAAGGAACTGAAGACCCCCCAATCCTTTCAGGAAGGGCCCAAGAATATCAATTCCCCAGATATCAAAAGGTACAGATAAGTTGATGGATTGCTAAATTATTGGTGGTACATCTGACTTGTTCCCATGAAACTGATAGCTCATGCATTTCTGTATATTTTCCTCAATGTCTGAAACCAGTAATACCCTGTTCTCAGTATCATCTTGGCCATAGTCTTTGCTTCTATGTGTGATCCACCAATTCTACTGTGTACCTCCTCAATAACATATTGTCCCTCTCCTTGGCTTAGACATTTGAGCAATAACCAAGTATATGTGATGTGAATCACTTGAATTATGGCTGGAATTTCAACATCAATCTATCTAAACCCAAGGTCACTCATAATCTGAAATTTTTCCCAAGACTTCAACAAGAGATTCAAGCTAGTGACTAATGACCATG
>JAOXNR010050404.1:0-17918 GCA_028571225.1 Parsonsia alboflavescens | reverse complement strand
CAGAAAAATTACAGAAAGTCTGTTTTTCTCCACTCCACACACAGAATTCTCCGATCTTCTATTTTCCTTTCTGTTCATGCAGACAGGTGGGGAATAGATTAGAAGATCTTATGCTAGTAGATCAAGACGTCCACGTTCATTCCGTAGGACAGATCTCTGCAAGATTCGTTATTCCAGGTATCGTTCTCGAACTCCAATGTGAGAAACTTTTTAAAAATCCTGGGACTCCGGATTCATTTCCTCGTGGATTCGGGATCCGGTTCCCTTTCATCCTCTCCTCTAGTGGTGCAGATTGTGAAGATGGAGAAGAAGAAGAAATCGTAATCTTTGCGGGCCTTCCATAAGCCTTGAAATAGCAACCTCGGCTCTTCTCTTTAGAGCATTTCGTGTTCGGTTCACCATAGCTCCCTTTTTGCTTTGGCTTTAAGGGATGGGGACTCTCCCTAGAGGTCACGGTTGGAGCAACAATGGCGGCTTGGGGGGTGGACTTCAAGAGCCAAGTAGTCCTTATGGCAGCCAAAAGAAAAAAAAAAAAGGGAAGAAACATGTTGGTACTCTAAAGGTTGAAATAGACTTATTGAAAGTAGAAAAAACAGAGAAGTTCCTTACTAGCAGGGGAAATCCCCATAGCGTTCCTAAGGGAGGGGAGCTCGGGGTCTGCTGGACTTCCTAGTCTAGCAAGACGAAGAAAAGTGATAGGCCAGACTGGTAGGCTACTCCCCACCTTTGCAACATCAGAGCGAGCTAGGCCAATCAGCAAGGCCCTATTCCTCTCTTGTTCACCAGATAGGGTAGGGATACCATTGTAAAAGGTCTTATTCATATTCTAGTCCGAGCATGGCTTGGATTGGATCAAATTTTTGTTAAGCCTTACAATGAAGAAAGAATTTTTCTAGTCACCTCTCGAGGATGTGCAAGGACCTTCCAACTTGAACCAAGGGCTGAATTGAATGTACCCTATAGTAGTACTCTTCGGTGCCGAGGAGACACTAACCTTAAAGAAGCATCTAAAGGGCTCCAAGGAAATAGGAACCTTGTAGAGGTGACAAGTGGCAATAAACATAATTATTGTTCGCATAGCGTTGGGAACGAGCTGTGCAACGGGGAAGTCCCAGAAATGGGCAATGTCTAAGAACAAGGGATGCAAATATTGTAGAAGAATGCCCCCTTTGAGGTTGGTTAGGTGAAGGACTATATGTCCATCACGACAACTGTTAGGGGGCTCAGACTCCCTAGCAGCGACTACGTCCTCCCTTTCCAGGTCCCTCTCCCCACTAATTTGAAAAATCTCAGAGTATCCTAAGCAAGATGAAGTATAAAAAACCTCTAATTCTGAGGGATGGTAAACCTTACTTTCCACTCGGGGAGCCTTAGCAGAGGTTGGGGGCAAATAAAATACCCCATTCTCTAGGTCTACTAGGGAAGCAGATAGGGCTACTTCTCTAGAATGAGGAGAGGGAATGCTAGACGCAAAGGACAAATGGAAAGACGCAGAAGACATTCCTTTTCAAAGAAAGAAGAAAAGATGAATTTTTTTCTAAAAACAGTAAAGGGCAAAGAAGAACGAACTCACTCGTTAAACTCCTAAAGGATTAAGGAAGGAGATGAGATCTTCTGGACCCTAAAAGACTTGTCGGATAGAGAAAAAGAGAGAGTTCAGGAAGGACGCAGATGATGTTGCAGAAGAAGAGTTATGTGAGTAAAAGATTCCATGAACAAGAAAACAGTTTAGTTAAATCCTAAAATCTTCACAAGCCTCCTAATTTATATGAGATAAGGAGTCCTTTGGTTTGCTGAAAAGTCTCCAGTACTCTAGGAACCAAGGTAATTGCTAAAACAGATGAGGCATGTCACCTCCCAAAACTAGCGTTACAGAAAAATGGCTCGACCCTTCAAAGGTCGCGACTTAAAGACGGTAATTTAGGTGCCATGACCTTCGAGCTCGCTGGGCCTAAAGGGGGATAATGATGGGAGAAATGGGCACGATCAAATAAATCAACCCAAATGGGCTCAAGTCCCGACCCTAATGCCTGAAAGTTAGACTCACGAGTCAAGAGGAAAGGTAGGTAGCGACCTTCTGCCATTGACCTCTGAAATGAGCATAGAAGAGGTCTTATCAGACCACAACCTTCAACCTGGTGAGCTCCAACCAATCAACATGTGCACAACTCCCAACACACTCCATGAGCCTATAATCACTAGTTGTAACCTTGCGGAAGAGATAGTTGAGACGTTTGATATCCATGGGTAGCTTGTGAAGTTGGTTTAAAGGTCGTTAGTGAGCTTGTAACTCTCTACCATAGACGTGAATGGCAAGGAATCCCAAGTTAGGGAAACTCCACGATTCTAGGAGCAATTGGCAGATATGATACGATCTCATAGTTATACTAATTGCCTACTGTCATGTAATTGAGGAACCCTAATCAAAGAGGTAACTTACTTAATTCGATATATATTATCGAGTCACACATAGTCCATGAACAGGACACAATTGATTGAGCTAATTTACTCAAGATTACTCTCTCTTAGAATATTGACTTAGGCATCAGAGCTATTCCTCGGGGGGCAGCCCAGTCCGGTGACCTAATCCTTTTCTTCTTAGATTGCGATCAGTGACGTCATCATGATTCGGAGTGACCCGGAGGCTACTTTTGAGCTCCATCAAGCTTAATGTATTATCTATATTAATATATAAGAGAAGGATTGTGAGCTTGAAAACCTAGCAAGTATCCTCGTTTAATAACTTACTCATGTTTAGTTTTTTCAAAATTTTTAACTTTCTCTCTCTAGCTATAAAAATGTTGAAAGATTTAGGAGGAGGGATAACAATAAAGATAGTCAAGATCTACGAATTAGAAAAAATCACTTAGATAAGTTTCAGAATATCTTTTCTGGATCTAGATATCCTAATTCTGGGACTAAAATAAGCGGAAAAATTTAAAGTAAATTCTTTATTAATATTGATGGGAGAAATGGCTATGACCTGGACAAGTCAGTGCAAATGGGCAGGACCTGCACGGAAGTCAACCCAAATTGGCCTAAGGCCCCAACCTCCAATACCAGAAAGTGTGATTCACAGAGTCAATAAGGATAGGTGGGCAGCGACCTTCTACCACTGACCTCCAAGGTCACCGACCTCCTAAATGAGCTTGAGAGAGGCACCACTAGACCTCGGCCCACGACCTGCTAACTCCCAACTCGCCTCACACATCTTCCATGTCACAACTTGATGTGTGCGACTCCTAATAACTCCCATGAGCTTACTACCAATCGAAACGACCTCCTAGATGAGATAGCTGAGAGCCTCGATATCCATAGGTAGGTCACGAAGCTAGTCCAAAGGACAGTTAGCGAGATCATAGCTCTCGACAAAGACATGAATCGAAAGATAACTCAACCCAGGGAAACTCCACGATTTCAGGAGCAGTTGGCGAGATTCCACAATCCCACAACTATCTTAACTGCCTACTGTCACGTAATAGCAAAGCCTAAATTGAGGAGGTAACTGCTCTCTTTTTTAAAAAACAAAATCTAACACAGTCTAGGGGATGGAAAAAACAATAGACAAAAGACAGTTTCTCTGAGAATTGGTTACTCCTAATTACTCTCGAAATACTGACTTAGGCATCAGAGCTCTTCCCTGGTCACAGGCCACCACCGGTGACTGATCTCTCATGTCTCCTTAGGTTGTAGTGAATTAACGTCATCACGGTTTTGGGGTGACTCGATGTTCATGTTTTAAGCCCCATCATTTCTAGTGCGATTTGTGGGAAGACCGAACAAAAATGCTTAACCTTTTGCCCCTACATAAAACAAATAAAAAAGGGCCAATCATAGCCTACACACATTTAACTAATGGACCGGGCCACCCCGCGGAACGTGACTGTGCACTGGCGAAATAGTGCCAGAAATACTACTACCGACAATAGCGATTTGAAGCCTATTACTCAACAGGATCAGTAGTAGCCAACACAATCAGGCCCTTCTTGGAGAGTTCCAGCAAATGGTCCACCTGGGCAAGGATGTCCTAATCCTATTGCCATCTGCAATAATCCCAGGCCACAAAGGTTAGGGAGAACATAGATGTCAATTCCGGTGGATCTCTTTGAACGATTGGTGGTTGCCCTAGAGAGGGTATCCAGTAGACCTAATTATATATCTACAGGGCGCACCCCGAAACCTTCATATAGGAATTCATAACCACCTAGAGGCCAAGCAAAACGAGCGTAACCTAGCCAGCCTCCACCTTCAGAAACAGGGAATGACCCTCGACCTAAAGAAGCAGGTCGGGAAACAGGTTGAGAACATGAAAGGACATAAAGGACCCCACTTGTGACTGACCTCAGGGACACCCTAAATAATGGGAGAAGTTATAACCTCAGAGACAGGCTCAACTGAGCAGCCATGTCACGGAGTTAGAGATAAGATCCTGGCGTGCCGGGGAGCTTGCTACGAACTCGTCTTAGAGTAAGGATACCCACTCGACAAAGCTTGATCGAAATGATAGGCAATAAGGCTCGAGGGGTAGCGACTAATCCATTGAGGATAGCAATTGCCAAAGCTAATCAGGAGCTGCAGAGCAAGGATCTAATCGAGCCTTCGCCGTTTGTCCACAACATTCGCACCACTCGGATGCCACCGAGATTCAAAGCCCTACACTTGGAGGCGTAATATAACAATACAGGGGAGCCTTAACAACATATTGATGAATATGTCTCTTAAATAGTGATGTTTGAGTATGCCGATGACGTCAAGTGTAGGGCCTTCCGGACACTAACCAAAAAGGCCCAGTCATGGTCCAAGGGCATCCCTGAAGCAAGCATCTCCCGCTGGACGCAGCTTAAAAAGTAGTTCCTAAAAAACTATCAGAGCAGCATAAGATGCGAGAAGGATATCAGCAACCCCTTTACCATCAAACAGAAGGTTAAAGAAAGCACTCGAGGCTATTATAGTCGTTTCTACAATGAGGAAGTAAAGATCGAGTAGAAAAATGATGCTATTTACATCACCACCTTCAAGCAAGGTTTGCAAGGAGGGTACGTAGCCCTCATTCTGGCTGAGGAGCCTGAAAAAACCATTAAGGAGATGCAGACACTGATAGAAAAATTGGTCCAGAAAAAGATCCTTGGTTTCACCTCAGCCACCAAGAAAGATAACTAGGGGCCTCCAAAGAGCCCACAAAAATCAAAGAGGGATAGGAAAGACCCTCATTGAAAAGGGGGGACCTCAGACAAGAGGAGGAAGACTATCCCCGACCTCGTGAACACCCCTCTCAAAGCGTCACGAGCAGAAATCCTGGTGGTCATAGAGACATGAGGACTTCTGAAGCTGCCCAGGCCTCTCAAGAGCCTTGTGGCCAAAAGAGACCCAGCCAAGTTCTATCGCTACCACAAGGACCATGGCCATCTCACCGAGGACTGCTTTGACCTCAAGAGGAAAATCGAGAGGTTGGTGAAGAAAGGTCACTTGCAAGAGTTCTTGGCTAAGAATGTAGGTCCAGTAAATCCACCAAAAGCAGCCCTCAAAATTTGTGACCTCCTTTGCGAGAAATAAATGCCATTGAAAGGAAGTTCAAGCTAGCCTGAGGGGAAGACTCAGAGCCCCTCATAGTATCCCTCCAGATTGGAGATTCCCTAGTTTGCAAAATTCTGGTGGACACTGGAAGCGTCGTGAATGTCCTATATCGGAAAGCCTTTGACCAGATGGGCTATCCCTCCTGACCAGTTTCAATGGTAGCATGGCCTATGCTGATCCTCTGAATCATTGCAACATTCCGTGTAAATGTTAAAGAGGTTGCTGAAATCATGGACTGGATGGTGGTTGACACCCCTAGGACCTACAACGCCACATTAGGCAGAAGGCGATCATGGACCTGAGGGTAGAAATTTCTCTGCTCAACTATAGCATGAAAATCCAAGTTGGAGGCAAGTGGATAGTCCTAGAGGGGGACAGACAACTTGCTGCAGAGTGTTACCTCGTTGAAGGTAATAAGGGGAGCTTGCTTGAGCTCGATAAGGAGGAATGCATTGACCTCCCGAAAGAGGATGACAATCTCCGAATTCAGGCAGCTAACAAAGGAGAGAAAGCGTTCCTTAATCCAGAATTAACATAGAAAGGGATCAAAATTGGAGAGTCATTGCCTCCCAAGGTCAGAGGGAAACTCATTGATTCCCTTCAAGAGTATTTGAAGGTCTTTGCCTGGCAGCCTAGTGACCTTGAGGGAATGGATTGAAAAATTTTATGAGCACATGGTCAGGCTTAAGCCAGGAGTAAAACCAGTGAAAAAAAAGAAAATGACCTTCGCTAATGAGCGCAATGAGGTGATAGCTTGAGAAGTCCAAGCACTTCTCAATGCAGGGATTCTAAAAGAAATGGTATACCCCGAATGGCTGGCTAACCTAGCTGTAGTCCCAAAGAAATAAGGGACATGGAGGATGTATGTGGACTTCACCACACTTAACAAATTTTTGCCAAAAGGATTCCAATCCACTTCCGAGCATAGATCAGATGGTGGATTCTACATGTGGGTACGAGTGGCTATGCTTTCTAGACAATTACAAGGGATACCGCCAAATCCCAATGGCTCTTGAAGAAATGGAAAAGACCTCATTCATTGTAGAGGTCGGGACATACTGCTACACCAAGATGCCATTCGGCTGAAAGAATGGAGGGCCAAAATTCCAGCGAGCTATGCATAAGGTGTTCAAAAACCAACTCAGGAGGAACATAGAGGCCTACGTGGATGACGTAGTGATCAAGTCCATCACCTCGAAAAATTTCATTGATGATATCAGGGAAACTTTCCGGACCCTGAAGGCTACCCACATGAAGCTCAACCCAGAAAAATGTACCTTCGAAGTCTCAGTAGGTAAATTTCTGGGTTTCATGATCTCTGAAAAAGGCATTAATGCCAATCTAGACAAAATAAAATCTCTGTTAGACATGGAACCCCCCCCGAAACATCAGGGAGGTTCAGAGTCTAGCAGGGAAGATGGAACCACTAGGGCGCTTTACTAGCAAAATGGCAGAAAGAAGTTGAAGGAATTCTAATGGACCGAGGACTGTCAAACAGCCTTCATCAAGCTAAAGGACTTCCTTGGGTAGCCTCCCCAACTTGTTTATCCAAGGTTGGGAGAAGAAATCTCAATGTACCTTACTACTACGGAGAAAGAAGTTAGCTTAGTGTTGTTGGTAGAAAGGTCAGGACAACAGTTCCCTGCTTACTTTGTTAATCGATTGCTCCAAGGTCGAGAGATTAGATATTCGGACCCCAAGAAGTTCATGTACCTCATTATTATTACCTCGAGGAAATTGAAGCCATATTTTCAAGCTTACCTGATAAGAGTGTTAATGAATTTACCATTGAAACACGGTCTAGCCAAACCCCGAGATATCAGGCATGCTAATAAAATGGTCTGTCGAGCTCTCGAGATACCAAATTCAGTTTGGGCCAAGGAAAGCATTAAAAGCTCAATCTCTTGCAGTCTTCGTAGAAAAATGCACAAGGGTTCCACTGGAACTCACAAGTACCTGTGAAAATAATGTCTGGACAAGGTATACAGACGGTTCAACAAAGAAAGAAAATTTAGGTGTAGGAATAGTATTGATCAGCCTTGGGGGAGTGAGAATCCCTTGCTCTCTGAAGTACAACTTCCCAACCTCGAATAATGAATCCGAATACGAAGCTCTCTTAGCAAGTCTAAGGCTTATAAGAGCTCTCAAAGTGCAGAAATTGCAAGTCAAAACAGATTCGCAGGTCATAGCCAACCAGGTCGCTAGAGAATACGAAGCTAGATAGGACAACGTGGTCAAATATCTGAAACAAGTAAGGGATATCTCTTCCAAGCTAGATCATTTCCTTATCGAGCAGATACCTAGAGACCAAAATGTAGAAGCAGATGCATTGTCCAAAGTCTATCAAGACATACCCGGGGCTAATGTAGAGCCACTAGTGGAACAGTTACACTCTCCGAGCATAAGCCTGATAGAGGATCAGGCGGACCGGACATATCCAACTTGCAGATTCCTCAAGCATGGCGACCTCCCACAGGACTCGAAAGAAGCTTGCCGAGTGCGAAAATGGTCCCCTCCCTATGTCCTTATAGGGAATGACAAAGTGTACAAAAGGTGCTACACGTGGCCATTGCTCAAATGTCTAAGCCAAGGAGATTGACAATACGTCATTGAAGAAGTACACAGCGAAAATATGTGGATCTCACATAATAGCAAAGATGGTCACCAAGAAATTACTAAAAACGGGGTATTATCGGTCGCCAATGGAGTTAGACAATGAGAAGAATATACGGAAATGCACGAGTTGCCATTTGCACGGGAACAAATCACATATTCCCCCGAAAAGGTATCAATCCATCAACTCATAGGTACCTTTTGACATTTGGGGCATTGATATTCTCGGACCATACCCAAAAGGAGTGAGGGGTCTTCAGTTCCTTATTGTTGTCATGGAGTACTTTACCAGATGGGTTGAAGCAAAGCCAGTGGCAACTATTTCATCACCAAAAGTCCAGTCTTTTGTCTGGAGAAACATTGTGTGCAGATTCGGGATTCCATGAGCTATAATATCAGACAATGGAAGGTAGTTCATTGGCAACCCTTTCAGAGAAAATTTAAAAATTGAACAAAGGTTGACCTTTGTAGCTCATCCTCAGGCCAATGGGCTCGCTGAGGTCACGAATAGAACCATCATGGAAGGACTCAAGAAGAGACTTACTGAGCTTGAGGAAAAAGGTCACAAAACTGCTTGGCCAAATAAAATCCTAAGCATCTTGTGGGCATACAGAACAACACCTAGAAAAGCTACTAGAGAAACGCCATTCAATTTGTGCTTTGGCATAGAGGTAGTAATGCCGATTGAGGTTGGTGCATAGTCTTTAAAACTGGCTGAATATAATTCAGTCTTAAACAAGAGAGAGAGAAGGGTAGACCTTGACCTCCGCAAAGCAATCATGGACAAAGTAATGGAAGCGGACAGAACTTACAAAAGGCAAGTGATAAATTTTTTCAACAAAAGAGTGAAAGCGAGAAATTTCACAGTTGGAGAAATAGTCCTCAAAAGGTCAGATGTTGGCAAACAAAGTCAACTGACCAAGCTGCAAGAAAGCAGGGAAGGACCTTACATAGTCCAAGAAGTACACAAAAGAGGGAGCTATAAACTCATTGCCCTGGAACATTAGCCATTTAAAGAAGTTCTATGCCTAAAGCTGATCGAGACATTGTAGACCTCAAGAAGATAGTAGGAAAAAAAAAAAAAAACCTTGCCGAGCATTGAGGCAACCTCAATACCCCAATGGCGACCCCAAGCGCTCAGTTTGAACAAAGCACAAATTAAAACTAAGATTTTTAAAGGCTTATGTGGATATTATGCCTATATTAGTTGTCTTAGTGCCAAAACAGTTCAAGTGCTTTATGCAATTCTTGAAAGGCTGCCAGTGTAAAATGCATAGTATTGGCACAAGAAGCAAAGCTGTTATATAAAAAAGAAAAAACAGAAGGCCACAAATAGACCTCTGTGAATATTTGGACATGTGCAGAAATTATAAAACCCTATGTTGTTACAAAAATAGGACTGGAGCTATTTCTGATATTGGGGTTGCACAAGTTGCGAGTCATCGCCATCCCCCTCCTCCTTTGGAATAGTGATTAGCTCGGAGCTACCCACGGGTACCCAATCTTTACTAGTGCTTTTTGCCCCAGCAGCACCAAAAGGACTTGCAAGAAAAAAGGATATATAGTCAGATGAAAAGACCATGTACAACATGGACTGATATCCTGGAAAAGGTTAAGTACCTCATCCAAAATATTTACGCGCAAGGCAAGGGTAAATTTGAGCAAATTCATCCACACCACAAAACATGGGAATACCTTCAGGGGATACCATGGTCAGGGGAATGACATCTATGACCTCCTAACTACAGGAGTGCCCTCCATGGGTTCTTTCCCTTTCCTCGAAGGGGCCTCGTCAGCCAGGCTGACCTGAGCCAAAGTCTCGATTGCAGCAACCTTTTCTGGGGAAGCTAGTCCTTGTTTTTCCCACCGCCAAGGGAGGAAAGCAATTGACTCTGGATGATAGAATTAGGAATCAAGGGATGGGTTGGTCTTCATCCCACGGTTAGCCCTCTGAGCTCATCTACCACCTTTGTGTACAGAGATACCATCTAAGGCTTTATCAGAGATTCTACATACCTTCAGAAGGCAGGGACTTCCTCGAGTTTCCCTAGTGAAAGGTCGCCATCCTCATGACAAAGCCATTGGAACTCCCCCAGTTTAGCCTCGAACTCCCTGACATACTCCTCTTGCTTAGCTCTTTTCCTGTTAGCCACATCAAGAGCCTCGGACATAGTTATGCTGTTGGCCTGAACTACCTTAATTTCCTTCTGACATAAGTCAAGGAGTTTGCGACTATAGTCAGCAGACCCATTAGCTAACTCAACAAAATTAATGAGCTCCGCAATCTCATTCTCCAAGCTAACCTTGGCATCTTGAAGCTCGGAAATCAAGGAGGCAAACTCCTGATCCTTGTTGGCCTTCTCGGCTAGTCTTTTGGCCTTCTCGACTAGTCTTCTCTAGTGCTTTCCAAGAAGAAAATGATTTTGTAAAAGGGAGAGAAGGTCAACATGAGAATAACAGTAAGATGAAGCCAATTGCCAAGTCTACAGAAGGTCATAAATAACATACGGCTAAGTGATGGGAGGCAGTGAACCTTCCAACCTTCTCATCAGTCAGTTGCCGAAGGATTTCCCTATCAATGGAAGGAGCACACTCCATCAAAAAGGACTGAGCATGGGGCCACTGTAGTTGGGAGTCAGCCCCTTCCATAGCAAGTCGGGAACCCACCTCATTGTCCCCTCAAAATAATGGGCTGCGAAAACAGCAGTCCCCAGCCTTTTGAAAGTTGAGGTGTAGCCCAGAAAGTCAGCTTTATGCTCTGAAGTTAGAAGGGCCTTCCCCTTCCCAAACGAGCACAAGGGAACCTTCTTAGCTGGTTGAGGAGAAGGTGAAGAAGAGGAGCTGGTAATCTTGAGAGGCCTGTCAGAAGCCCCTATCCCTGCAGCAGCAGAGCTTTATTTGGTATCTCCCCTAGATCTCTCTATAATCGCTACTCTCCCCCTACCTCGGGGAATGGGAACACTGACAGTATAGGTCCTAGCAGAAGAAGCACCAACGATGCCCTGACCTTCACCCCCAAGGGCTTGGGAAGATTTCGAGGAAACAAGCCAAGCTGAGTCCCTCATCGTTGTAAACAAAAAGAAAAGCTGTCAGCACCTAACTGCAAGTTAGCAAAAGCAGGAATTCAGTAAAGCAAAGCGAAATTTATACCGAAATTGGATATCCCCAGAGTTTTCCTAACGAAAGGAAGATCACTGTCTGCTGGGTCTCCTAGTCCAGCAGGGCGAAGGAAGGATTCAGGCCAAATTGGGTAGCATGCCCCTTGGGCCTGTCTGAATTGACTAGGTCAATCAGGAAATCCCTGTGTTCAGCCTGTTCAACAAACAAGGCAGGTAGCTCATTGAAAAATGAGTAGTTCAGACTCCTATATGGGTAAAACCAAGTGATCTGCAAGGTGAGCAAAGAAGAAGAAAGGTTTCCACTGCCCCACGGAGGATTGAAAGGGACCTACTAGCTTATACCAGGAGCTAAATGGAAGGTATCCTTTCGAAGATATGGAAGCTGAGGAAACTCCTAATGTGAAGATATACCTAAAAAGATCCAAAGAAACTAGAACTCAGTAAAGTTGATAGGTCGCTATGAAAGCCACCACAATCTGAAGAGAGTTGGGCACAATTTGGGCCAAGGAAAAGTGCCAAAAGTAGGCAAGATCTAAAAATAGGGGGTGAAGGTGAGGGAAGAGAATGCCTCCCTTAAGACTAGAAAGATAAAGGACTATGTGTAAATCATGTTTATTGTAAGGATGCTCATGCCCTTCGGTGGCAACTATCTCACCTTTTTCTAGTGCCTACTCACCACAGATGCTAAACTCAAGGCCATGGTTTAGATAAGAAGACACAGAATGGGCCTCTATTTCAGAAAGATCAAAGGTCTGTGATTTGACAAAGGGTGCCCTAGCTAACACTGGGGGAAGATAAAAGACCCTATTTTCCAGGTCAGTTGGAGAAGAAGATGGTGGTGCCCCCCTTGGTTTGGATGGAGGGGGTGCTAGACACAGAAGATGATGTGGATGCCACACTGGACATGATGAGACTGGGTGAGAAGATTCAAAAGATACAAATTCTAAGCGGAAAGTTCTAAAGAACTGAATGCTGCGGTAGAAAAGGAGGAAGAAATTATAAGCGGAAAGTTCTGTAAATACAAGCAAGCAGTGAGAATGTTTAGGTAAATCCTAAAAACTCTAAGACTCCTCATTCATATAGAAGAAGGTGTCTCAAGGGTGGCGAAACGGGGCGACCTTTTGAAACCAAAACGGCTCAGTTTCCAAAAAGGGAAAACCCAAAACAAGGCAACCTCCTAAAGACTTGGAACAAGACAGCTCCTCTTCTAAAGTCTAAGATCTGTGACTTCCCGAAAATGGAGAGAAGATGACTTTCCAAAACCGGAAGAGCTTCAATTTTTTCTCCAAAGCGGAAGCGAAGCAATCTTCCCACATCAAAGCTAAGTGATTCTCTCCAGGAAGCTAGAAAAGCATGTCTCTTTCCAGAAAGCTATTACGGAATGAAGTGGAACGATCTCCCAAGGGTCCTGACCTAAAGATGGTAAGAGCAACTACAAGAAATGGCTCGACCTCTCAAGGGTCGCAACCTAGAGATGGCAAACACTAATGCCTGAAGGTAAAGCCCCCGACCTAAAGATGGGCGATTCTTAACGCCTAAAGGTTAGACTTGTGACTTGGAGATGGTAACCTCTAATAGCTGAAAGTCAGAATAGCAAGTCTCGACGTATGAATGGGCAAACACTTCCCACCATCGACCTCCCAGGTCACTGACCTCAGAATGAGCATAATAAAGGCCTCACTAGACCACGAACTTGGACCTAGTGAGACTCAGTCCTGCCCAAGTACTTTCCAAGCCCGACCAAGAGTGCCCAACTCCGCTTGCAGCTTTACGCCGAGAAATTAAAAAGCCAGCTTCCAGTTCTCTACAGGAGACGTGAATGGGAAGGAACCCCAAAGCTAGCCATTACAAGGAATCGACAAACCGGTTAGCGGCTAAGACTTGAAGATAGTAATTTACGCACCTCGACCTCAGAGCTCGTTGGGCCTAAAGGGGGGTAATGATGGGAGAAAAGGGTATGACCACGACAAGTCCGCACAAACGGGCAGGACCTGGATAGAAGTCCACCCAAATAGGCCCAAGGCCCCAACCTCCAATACTTGAAAGTCAGACTTACAAAGTAAAGAAGGATAGGTGGGTAGGGACCTGCTACCACTGACCTTTAAGGTCACTGACCGCCTAAATGAGCTTGAGAGAGGCACCACCAGACCTCAGCCCACGACCTAGTAGCTCCCAACTTATCTCATACATCTTCCATGCCACAACTAGATGTGCACGACTCGTAACAACTCCCATGAACTTACTACCACTCAAAAAGACCTCCTAGAGGAGATAGTCGAGATCCTCGATATCCATGGGTAGGTCATGAAGCTGGTGTAGAGGTCAATTAGCGAGCTCGTAACTCTCGACAAAGATGTAAATGGCAAGATAACTCAATCTAAGGAAATTCCAACATTTCAAGAGCAGTTGGAGGGATTCCACAATCCCACAGCTATCCTAACTGCCTATTATCACGTAAAAGCAGAGCCCAAATTGAAGCGGTAACTGATCTCTCTTTTAAACGACAAAATCTGACACAGGGGGCAATGGAAAAAACAGTAGACAAGAGACAGTTTCTCTGAGAATTAATTACTCATAATTACTCTAGGAATACTGACTTAGGCATTGGAGCTCTTCCCTAGGCATAGCCCACCTCCTGTGACCAATCTCTCGTTTCTTCTCAGGTTGTAGTGAATGACGTCGTCACAGTTTTGGGGTGGCCCAATGTGCATGTTTTGAGCCCATCAAATATATTAAATAAATTTAAAATTAGATAAACTAATATAAATTTAAGTAATTGAATATACATTAAACTAAAAAGGTAATTTTCATTGTCTTTTGAAAAGTTGCATCTAAGGGTGTAGTCGAGTCTTTTGGAAGTGAGGATTGCTGCATACTCCAACCTTAGTGAGTTGTATCTTCGAGTGAAACAGTCGAGGTGCTTGCGAATTAACCTAGACAACGCTAGTAAAAAAAATTTCAAAATGTATGTAGATAAATAGAAAAATAGAAAATTTAATTTTTTATAATTGCAAAAATAAATGATAAAGATTCCCTATAAATAAATGAAGAAATAGTTAAATAATTATATATATATATATATATATTTGAATTTTAATAAATATGACAATTGCAAGAGAGGTGGATGACGCTATTTTTTTACTTATTTGTTTTTAGTTTTATTATACACGAAAAGATAATTTAAAGTGATGATAATAATTCTTAATGGCAAAAATATTCATTTAAATACAATTAATTTTTTCTTTAAAAAAAAAAAAAACCTTTATTCAACTTACTTAACCAAACTTAACTAGTGATAACATATTAATAAATACTATTTGAAAGTATACTAATGACATGAAAAGGTAAACTTAACATACAATATTGATGGGAGAAACTGGAACAACGCCAACAAAGTCAACCTGAACGGGTATGACTAGGCCGAAGTCAACCCAAATGGACTCAAGGCCCCAACCCTTAATACCTGAAAGTCAGACTTGCGAAATCAATGAGGAAAGGTGGGTAGCAAGTTGCTACCACGAACCTCCCAGGTCAATGACCTCCCAAATGAGAGCAGGAGAGGTCTTACTAGGACATGAAATTTGATCTGGTAAGCTCCAATTCGTCTCATACATCTTTCATGCCACGACCAATTGTGCGTGACTCCTGACATCTCCCATGAGTATACGGTCACTCGGCACAACCGCCCAAAAGAGATAATCGAGAACCTTGACGTCCACGGGCAAGTCACCAAGTTGGTTTAGTGGTCGATTAGCGAGCTCATAACTCTTGACTAGAGACATGAATGACTAGATATCCCAACAGAGGGAAACTCCAAGATTCTAGGAGCAATTGGCAGCATAAGATATCATCTCACAATTATCCTAATTGCCTACTGTCACATAATAGAAGAGCCCTAATCAAAGAGGTAACTAACTTCTTCTTAATATATAATCAAATAATAATCGGTCTAAGGACAAGGATAGTGTTTTGGAGTGAATTACGCATAATACTAACTTAGGCATCAGAGCTCTTCCCTGGGAGACAGCCCACTCTGGTGACCTGCTTCTTTTCTTCTCAGGTTGCTGTCGTTGACATCATCATGGTTTTGGGGTGACCTGGAGGCTACTCTTGAGCTCCATCACTTCTAGCACCATCTGTGGGAAGATAGAAACATACAGAAAGCCTAGCAATTTTCCCCATGCCAAAAAAAAAAAAACCTATTACCTCAATCACAACCAACAAGAGTTTAGTCGCCTCTCGGATTAGACCACCCGGCAAGATGCAATTATGCATTGGGGAAACAATGTGTGAAGGCCCGCTCCAGGTGGAAGGCACTAGCAATAATCCAGGGCTAGCTGTTCAATAGGAACAACCAAGGCCATCACGGTCTAGACCATCCCGGAGGGCCTAAGTGAATCCTCCGCCTATGCAAGAGACTCCTGAATACATTCTCATTGACCAAACTATCAATGGCAATAATCCCAAACCATAGAGATACTAGAGGAGTTAGATATCGGTGGCAGCACACCTCCTAGAATGAATGGTGGCATCCTTAGAGGGAATCTTAGGCAAGCATGACTATAAGTCCACAGATGTGCTCTTGTACCCTCCCAAAGAGATTCGCAAGCACCTCGAAGTCAGGCTAGACACACACAGCCTGATTAGCCATTACCTTCAGAAGTAAGGAATGACCCTCGGCCTGATGAGGATGGTCAGGGAATAGGTTGAGCATATGAGAAGTCATAGGGGGACGAATCCAACCTATGACCGACCTTAGAGAAACCTTAGGCAACGGAAGGGGTTATGACCTACGAGACAAGCTCAACTGAGTCGTCATATCACGAGGTCAGAGACAAAATACTAGTCCTAAAAAGCAGGGGAGAATGCTAAGAACTTCTTTTGGAGAAGGATACCCCCTCGACAAAGCCTGATTGAAAAGACAGGCAGCGATACTCGAGAGGCAGCCCCCAATCCATTGAGGAGAGTGACTCCTAAAGCCAATCATTAAAGAAACGGAGATCAAGAGATATAGAGCAATGTGGACCTTTCAGAGCCCTCACCATTTGTCCACAATATCATTGTCTCCAGGGTTCAAAGCCAGACAAGTAGAGGCAAAATACGATGGCACAGGGAAACCACTGCAACACATAGATGAATATGCGTTTTATCTAGAGATGTTTGAATTCCAGGACCATGTCAAGTGTCGGGCTTTCTGTTCCACGTTGACCAAAAAAACACAGTCTTGATTCAAAGGCATTCCAGAAGCAAGTATCTTGAGTTGGATGCAGCTAAAAGAGTTGTTTTTGAAAAATTACCAGAGCAGCATGAGATGTGAGAAATACATCAGCAACCTCTTCACCATCAAACAAGAGGTTGGGGAGAGCACAAGAAGCTACTACAGTCAATTCAGTGATGAGGCAGTGGAGATCGAACAAAATAATGATTCAATCTAAATCACGACTTTTAAATAGGGGTTGCAAGGGGGTATGTGGCCATCAGATCTGCAGAAAAGCCAATAAAAACCATTAGGGAGTAGCAAACGCTAATTGAAAAATTGATAAAGGCTGAAGAAACAGCAGTCCAGAAGAAGATTAATGGTTTTGCTTCAGCAATTGAAAAAGATAATAAAGCGGCCTAAAAAGCCTTCAGACCTCAAAACAGGATAAAAAGGACCCTCACTCAAAAGAAGGGACCTCGGACAAGAAGAGAAAGACCATCCCGGACCTAGTGACCACCCCATCACTACAACACCAGCTGAAATACTGGTGGTCATCGAAAAGGAAGGACTCTTGAAGTAGCCAAGACCTCTCAAAAAGTCCCTTGGCCAAACGCCAAGTTCTTAAAGCGAAGGCCACAAACAGACCTCCTCCAGGCATCTATTGGAGGGAGTATAGATAGGGTATTGACATTACCTTTTTCGATTCTCAGACAGAAGATGAACATCGGAATCTCTTATTTGCAGACACCAGCAACGATCTCTTTCCATTGCCGCTACTTCATGACACGAACATCTGCTGCCAATGTATGTCTCACGAACAAAGCAACGGGAATAAGCAGGATTGAATTGATGGATTCAACCGTGAATATGGTTTTCTAGTTTTTTTTTTCCTACGCAGATGCTCTGATAGAAAAAAAAAATTGATCAAAAAAGAGCGGGGTTCAATCTAAAAAACCCTATAAGACTTCGTGATAGGAAGTCTTCCGGATAAATCAATCTTGTTTTCGAATTCTAATTTGAATTCAAAACGAGAGGCCTATGAGAATGTAACCGAGAAAATTTTGTCGAGGTTCAACGAACTTGGAAAAATACCATACAATCACATCAGTAACTCTTAATTATATTTTAGGTTAATTCCTATTCGTGAATTAGCCTAAACAACTTTAGCTAATTACGTTTTGAAGGGAATCGGATCCCGAATCCACTAGGAAACGGATCCGGAGTCCCAGGATTTATAAAAAAATTTTCTCATTGGAGTTCAAGAACGATACCTGATTTGAAGATTTGCGGAGATCTGTCTTGCGGAGTGGATCTGGACGTCTTGATCTACTATGAAAAAGATCTTCTAATCTATTCCCTATCTGTCTGGGTGAACAGAAAGGAAAATAGAAGACCGGAGAGTCTCTGTGAGT
>JAOXNR010050383.1:0-17921 GCA_028571225.1 Parsonsia alboflavescens | reverse complement strand
AATTTGGACCTTATTGCATGTTATGCTAATATGTTTAAAAATTACTTATTAAGATTATAATATTTTACACTTTTTCTTAGAAAATGATAGCCTTTTTGGGCATAAATCCCCACAGATTATGCGATAGTCATATCTCTCATAGTGGCAAATTGTATGGTAAAAAGAGTGCTGATAGACACTGGGGCAGTTCAGCAAACATCATCTATTATGAAGCTTTTCAAAAGATGGGATAAAAGATGAAGCAATTGAAGTTGGCCGAATCCCTCTGATCGGCTTCTCAGGGGCAATGACATATGCGCCGGGTACTATCAACCTACCAGTTCAATTGGGTCCAAAAGGTAGAACAACAACCAAAGATGCAACATTCATCGTTGTAGATTCTCCAACGGCATATAACATTATTTTGGGAAGACCTGGATTAAACATGATAAAGGTAAAAGTAGATACCTTGGAGAACTCAATCCACATGTATGTTGGTGATAGACCATTTTACATGAAGAGAGAAGCACAAATAGTTCATACTTGTTATATGACGGCAATATCTCAAGCTCCTACATCTATAGACGATACAGAGGTATCGGCTATAGAAGATAGAATGGAACCGATTATCGAGTTAGAGGAGTTTCAAATTGATGTACAACATCCAAAAAGGAAGATCCGAGTTGGCTGAAACCTCCTTTCCCACATAAAGGAGGAATTAATAAAATTGTCGACAAAACACAAGATAAGTTTTGCATGGGGAAACAATGATATAGGTTCTATCAATCATGATTTTGCCAAACATAAATTGGCCATAAACACCCAAGCTAAGCAAGTAATACAAGGGCAAAGATGCTTGGCACCAAAAAAAAAAGAAAAAAAAAAAAAGGGAAGCTTTGAAAAAAGAAGTACAAAAATTACTCCAAGCAGGTATAATTCGAAAAGTTCACTTCCCCACTTAATTGTCTGACCTAGTGATTGTACTAAAACCAAATGGTATAGGAGAGTTTGTATTGATTTCACCAATCTGAATAAAGCAGTACCAAAGAAGTCGTTTCCATTACCGTGTATTCATTAGATGGTGGATTCCACAGTTGGATACTCACTTTTGTGTTTCGTTGATGCACATAAGGGATATCATCAAATTCAGATGGAAAAAAAAGAAGGGGACAAAACTTCATTTCGTACACCAATAGGCCTATATTGTTACACGAGAATGCCTTTCGGGTTGAAGAATACTAGAGCCGACTTCCAAGACATAATGAATCGCATGTTTACTAATCAGATGGTCCAAAACATAGAAGCCTACATTGATGATATCCAAGAAAAGTCAAATCAACCAGTCGATATATTGATTGACTTGGAAGAATCATTCACAACAATGGCACAACATGACTTAAAGTTGAATACACAAAAATATTCCTTTGGAGTTGAAGTAGGAAAATTTTTGGAGTTTATGATTTCAAATCATGGCATCGAGGCAAATCCAACAAAACTAAAAGCAATAATGGACATGAAATCATCATCCACATTGAAAGAATTGAAAGGGCTAACAGGTCGAATTGTTGCCCTCAATAGATTTTTGGCCAGATCATTAGAGAAAGTAATGTCTTTTTATCATGTACCCAAAAAACCTAAGCTTTTTATTTGGATTAAAGAATGTCAAAATGCTTTCGATCAATTAAAGATAAATTTGACTTCACCACCTACATTAGTGGTACATACATTGGGCGAAATTTTATATTTATACATGGCCATTTCTGATTCGACAGTTAGCTAAGTTTAATGCCCCAAACTCGACCCACACATCAAACAAATATATTACACAAGCTATATTTTGCAGGAAGCTGAATCTCGATATTCTTCTTTAGAAAAACATCTTCTATCTCTTATTATGGCCGCAAGGAAACTAAAGCCATATTCTCAATCTCATACAATCAAAGTTCTGACAAATGCTCCTATCAGAAACGTATTACACAAGCCAAACACGGCTGGTCGATTGATGAAATGGGCAATCTAACTTTTAGAGTTCGACATTCAATTCAACCCACTCAAAGCTGTAAAAGCACAGGTATTGACCTATTTCTTAGTAGAATACACAACAGAGCGAACAAATGATAACATTTCAATATCACAGGATTCTACTTCAAAAATTTGCTGGCAATTGTATGTAGATGGATCAGTAGTCGAAAATAACAAGGGGGTAAGCTTTGTCCTTATGTCTTGAAATACAATTTTTAATTCAGCAACAACGAATCTGAATATGAAGCCCTTTTAACTAGTCTAAGGGCGGTTGAATCCTTAAATATTGACAATTTGTTGGTTCGTACTAACGGTCAGATAGTTGCCACACAAATAAATGGCGAATATGAAGCACGTGAATAAAATATAAAAAAATACATAACTGAATCACTTAGGCTTTTCAAAATTTTCAAATACATCAGGGTAGAACACATTCCGAGAAAAGAACAACACCATGGCCGATACCTTATCCAAGATAATGGCAGATGATCACATAGATGATACGTGGATCGAACCTTTAAATACAAAATCCATTAACAATGAAGATATTCTTATTATTAATATTGACAAAGACTAGATGAAACCATTCATGCAATATATTCAGGAAGGAACACTGTCAACAGATCCAATCAAAGCAAAAGACATAAAGGCAAGGCTTCACGTTACGTCCTTGTCAAAAGCCATTTGTATCGACGAGTATTCTCTTGGCTGTTACTTAAGTATGTTTCAACAAATGAAGGAAACTACATTCTTCGAGAAGTTCATGAAGTTATTTGTGGTGCACGCATTGGCTCTCATAGCCTTACGAGAAAAATAATGAGAGCTAGATATTTCTAGTCAGGTATGGAAGCCGATGCAATAGATTTTGTGAAGTCTTGCCAAAAGTATCAAATCCATGATAATTTACATCACGTGCCGACATCTGAACTACACTCTTTGAGTAATCCCATTCCTTTCCGTTAGTGGGGCATGGATTTGGTTGGTCCATTCCCAAAAGCTTCAGGAAGCCTAGAATACTTAATACTTGCAGTGGATCACTTCACGCAATGAGTAGAAGCTAAGCCGTTAGCATTAATCACAACTAGAAAGGTGACAGATTTCTTTTATGAAGATGTCATCACACGTTTCGACATACCAAGAATCTTAATAACAAATAATAGAACTTAATTCGAAGAACAAGAGTTCCAAGAATTTTGCAAAGAGTTACAAATTGAACATCTGTTTACTTCTATTAGCTACCCCCAAATGAATGGACCGATAAAAGTAACTAACTGAATCATTGTTCAAGGATTGAAGAAACAGTTGGATCAAGCCAAAACAAAATGGGTAGATGAATTACCTAATGTGTTATGGTCATATAGGACAATGCCGAATTCTAGAACGAAGGAATCATCATTCACCCTATGTTTCGGCACAGATGCATTAGTCCCAGTAGAAATCAACAATCCTTCAATATGGCTGGAATATTTTGATGTCAAATCCAACAACTCAAAGTTAGTCGAAAATCTCAATCTCCTGGAACATACAAGAGATAAGACAGCAGTTAAAGAAGCATTATACAAAAGATAGTTAACCGCATACTTAAACAAGAGGGTATAAACAACACCTATTCGGCAAGGTGATTTTGTACTTGGGAAAAATGAAGTTAGCAGACAAGACTCCACAAAAAAGCTTGATCCCATTTGGGAGAGACCATACATAGTCGATAAAGATAACAGAAATGGCAGTTATCGGCTAAAAGATATGGATGACCTACATATCGCTCATTCCGGGAATGCACAAAATGTAAGAAAGTTTTGTCCTTGATGTACTTTTTTTCCCTTTTTATCTATCTTTGATGTGTTTTTATTCAGTATATTGCAATCAATAAAGTGCTTCATATTCATTACAAACTTAAATGAAATATATATTATTGTATAATAAAGTATAATTCAAACACTTATCAAATTTTCGAAGGCTTTTACACTAATACCCTCACATTCATATATGCCGATACACACACAAGCACGTGCGACAATACTAATAAAAGGTTCTACCCAGATATCTGCAAAAGGTTTCTACAGCGATACCTTAAAGGCTTACTAAGTCGACACATCAAAAAGCATTCATGCCAATAAAAGTCAAAAGGCGAACACTTATAGAAATTCAAAGGCTTTAAAGGAGATACCTCAAAACAAATAACATTGAATTGTTTCATTCTCTAGAAAGTCAAAAAATACAAAGGCCAATACTGATAATACTATCACAATTGATTTCACTAAATTCCATTCATGAAATACATCATAAAAAGAAAAACAAGTATCGGTAAACTGGGAAGGTTAAGAATGCTTATGCCTATCTATAGAAGACTCCCTCGCTTCCAAGATCACTGGCTCCTTCAATACAGCTGTAGAGGCTTGATTTACTTTCTACACGACCAGAATCCTCCTTCACATATGGGATTGCATTTGAATTTTCTCCATGGTGAGCAACATTGGCCATCATGATATCAACATCTTTTGTATTTTCACCTTTAGTTTCCCCTTCATAATCCTCCAGAAAAACTCCAAGCACATGCAATCCCTCTTCACCTTCCTTCCCCTCAGAATCAGGTCCCAATGACGGAAAACTTTTACCAGCTTCTTAAAGAGAAAACCTATATTCTCAAGGGTACTTAGGCTCTACAAGTGGCTTGTCAATATAATCTTGAATTTCTTCGAGAAATGCAAAATCTAGATTCTGAATGAAGACAACATTAGCAAAAGATTGATAGGGCGCAATGACAATAGGTAATGCAAACCTTTGTTGCACATTCTTACACTGATCAGACTTGAAAAAAGCATCCAATACAATTTTTTCCACCTTTGGATTAAGAAATCCATGTCCATCCTTATAACGCCGAACAAGCCATTCGTTATCTTTTTGAAATTCTCCACGAGATTTCTTTTCGACCTTCAACAGGGTAACCTTTGCCTTTACAAGGACATTTTTCTCCATCAACTTGACCGATACCTCTTTATTAGCAGCATCAAAAGTTTTAACTTTAGCCGATAACTCAACCACAACAGCATTCCACTTACATAATTCTTGTTCAAGAACAAATCTTTTCTTCTCAATTTTTGGCATCCTTTGCAGTCTCTAATTTGGCTTTTTCTCTCCTCTTTTGCTCGTTCAATAAGTTCCCGAACATTACATAGTCTTTACACAAAAAAAACACAAGTTAAACATAGTAAATACAATACATCAACATTTAAATAAAAGCATTTCATTTCAACACTAAAATACTTGAACACTATGATGCAAAGAATTATCAATTACCGAAACCATTGATGACTCTTGCATTCTTAAAACTTCTCCAAGAGGAAAAGCATCAACAGCGAACTGGTCAATTATCCCCACCGAATCAACCCGATCATTCACCTTTAATTCCCAAGGATTAAAATCCAAGGCCAATTCATCAACATTTTCTTCAGGAATTTCTTGTTCAACCACATTATCCTTTATTTCAAGATCCGGTGGTGCCTCGTTGATATTTAGTTTTTCCAATTCAGAAGCCTTGACAAGTCTTCATCTTGGAGGTTTCAGCTTAGACTCTCTTGATTGAACAACGGATTTCTTCCTAGAGGCCTTGCTCGAAACATCTTTCACAGATGAACCAACAACCTCAACTATAGTCTTACTTTTCTTAGCTACTTCAAGCTTGCCAGATACTTTAGCAGGATCTTTTTCTTTTTTTATAACTTAATAAACACTCTGACAACCAGTTTCAAAAGCATAAGAAATATTTCTAGGTATTGTTGTTACTATCTGATTATAAGAGTTCAAAGAAGTATCGAAAACACTAATTTCCTTACGTTTATGAGTTGCACGATTTTGATTCATCATCTTTATCAAACACATCCCTACAAAGTACAAAGCATTAAAATTAGCATCATTAACAAATAAAAAACTATATACAGATACCAAAATAGGAGAAATTACATTACATACTTAGTTTCCTCACGTTGACTGGTTCATCACCCATAATATCAACTTGTTCCAATATATGTTTCAACCAGTTTTCCAAGATGGCCAAACTATGCTTAAAGGAACTTAATTGGTAAAAATCATTTCTAACTTCAATCTTATCTTTCAATTTATTATCTCTTGGGGGTTCATTATTCAACATTTTCCTTTCGTTCCATCCCCTTTCAATTTGTATACCCTTAAACTCGAGATTGTAGATAAAGAAGAATTCCTTCTTGCATCAATGCACACAAGTAGGACAGGATAACGCTAGATACTATAAACAAATGTCATTCCTTCAGCAGTATTGTATTTTTGTAAAAGCATAAAACATTCTCCCCACAATTCCAAACAACAATGTAGCCCAAGAGCTCTACAATATATAATGAAAGCAACCGTAGAACTAATTACCTTCGGCACCAACTAACTCAAAGGTAATTTAAAAAATCGACAGATATCCCTAAACAAAGGGTGTAGGGGAAACTATATTCCGGATTTAAACTATGTCACAAAACAAATAGTAGCCCCTTCCGGGGGTAGATACATCCTGTCATTTTCCTCAGGTTGCTTTAATTCACAATATTCAGAAATATCATATTTCCCTCTAATTTCATCTGAATTTAGAATTTTTGCAAATTCTTTTCTATATTGCAGTAATCCACCATTATCACCTTCATCAAAAGCCATCCTAGACGTATCGGTTGTATGCTCAATAACTTTTTGTTTCAACTTAACGTATAGCCCGGTCAATTTTGAATCTTCCTTATCCATATAGAGAAAATCATAATTTATGCCCTTATATTCATACCTAATATAACTAGGTATTCCATTCACTAAACCCCGTTCCTCTATTGGAATAACGTCCTCCTAATCATCCTCAATCAAAACACCCTTATCCCTATCTGTCATGGTCGACAATCTAGAAACAAGAAATCAAATACAAGTCACAAAAGCAATAGCCAAATACTTGCAAAATTAAAGCGATGATCAAGAATGATTATGGAATAGTAAATTTTCTTCAGAAACGCAATACAAATTTGGGAAAGGTAGACATACCCGAAACCTACAAAAGCGCCAAAGAAATATGATAGAATCTAATGCCAGCAAATTAATTAATAAACAAAAGTAATGAGATATATAGATTAATCTTATCAAAAGGAAAATGAACTCAACATATATGAGGTTTATTCTAAAGAAAATATGAGGCTAACTCATCAAAGATTGTCCATCTGTAACATCCTCTAAGATAAAAAGATTACAATAGGTATTGAACATTACAATAGAATCCCTCTATTCTAATATAAACCTATTCTAACTTTTACCTTATCAAACCACAGCAAGAATCCCTCTTGCTTAAATCATAACACCTTCAAGAATCCCTCTGAAGGTGACAAAACTTCTCCCGAAGTCGAACTCTCCCTGAGTTCTGGAACTGTCTTGCAAGAACCTTTGTGACACTCCTATGACACGCTTGTGACAGCTTATGATAGTGTGGTAGAGATGCTCCTCCCGAGATCTACTTTATCATAAATATTCTCCCGAATATTTATAAAGACTTTTCAGCATGGACTCCTTACCGTATCCGATCAAACCTACTCAAACTCAATCATTAAAAGATAATAAAAAATATACGAAGCATATCAATTACTAAAAGATAAACAATATCTTTTTAGATATGAGAATATTTCAGGGATAATCATGAAGATACCAATTCCGAATAGGCAACCAACAAATCTTCACAAATATTAATCTGACTTAAACACTAATTTGATCAACCTGTAATATTCAAAAACCAAAATAATAATTGCCCTAATGAAACACAAAATAATAGCCAATAAATATCTAACAAGATACTCAAAATCATAGTACAAACACAAAGCAAAAATAGAACACAAATGAAATTCAAGAAAAAACAAAATTTTCCTTTTTCTTTCTGGCAAACTCTAGAGTATTCAATCTCAAAAATGGAAAAATCGTTTGAAGAAAGGAAGTTGGGGAAGATGAAATGAATAGTCAAGTAAAAAATATTAGTAAATATTTGAAATTTCACCGAGGTGCATGAAAAAAATGACGATACACTTCCGTCTATGTAAACAAGCTACAAGCACATTGATAAGCCACCAAATATATTCACTTACATAGACACTCATAACACATCCATTATTTTACTCATTTGAACACATTACACTCTCACACATCTCACTCCGCACACATACGAATACTATCCCATAACGATATTTATGTCTCCTTTTAATGAATTTAATGGTTATAGTCGTTAAATTTATTTATTTATAAGGGATGGTTATTGTGTAAAAATTCACTAATTCGTTTTATATTTTATTTATTTAATTTTTGGGGATGCTTATAGTGTATAATTATACTAAATTCTCTTTGTATTTATTTATTTATTGGAGACGGTCATAATGTATAAATACACTAATTTTATTTAGCTTAGGTTTATTAGTACAATATTTAAAAGAATAAAGATTTACAAATTACAATAGAACAAGACTCTAATACCAATTCTACATTGGATTGAAGACATACAACTCAATAGTATATAAAAAAGTTGACAAAGGGGATTAAAGTATCTTCTCTCTTTCTTTCTCTTCTTATCATCGAAGCAATTACAATTTTTCTCTTGATATAATTGACTTTTGCATCGAAGCGGTATATTGGGAGACATCCCCTTGAGATCTTAAGAGAAGATTAATCATGACCTGATCATCGGCACCGCCAGACGATCGAAAGCAATTAAAACCACAACTTTTGTGCCCAAAAGCGGAATGATCAAAGTAAGGATTCTCAAGGAGTTAGGTGCAGACCTTTGTCCTGTGCCCGTCACAGGCAATCCAACCAGCCGCCGGCGATCAAACTGATCAGAATTCTTGAAGGACTTGAATTTTCCGGTTGCCGATTCCGTAGTTGTGGTACTCATTTTCTAGTTATTAATTACCTTTCTTCTGTTTTAATTTAAATAAAAATAAATATAATAGTAAGAAAAATTATTATGCTAAGTAATAATTTCTAATGCATGACTAAGAAAATACTATATTACTTTATCTATCGGGAATTGAATGTTCTATTTTGATTTGCACAAATTATTAAAAAATTACGACTCAATTTATTTTAAATTTAGCAATATCAATTTCTTGATAAAATTTTAAATAATTTAAAAAATGAAACATTCTATCTCCAAACAACTCAAAATAGAAATATATACATTCAATTATGAAGATAGTATAATATTATATTTTATGTAATATATATAAGAACATTTCAATATTGTGGTTTAAGTTTTAAACTTTGTTTTTCAAAAAATAATATGATGTCCATAAATTGAAATAAAAAGTGAAACAATTCAAATCGAATTTAAGTGGTGCTTATGTGTTGGGGATCAACCAAGCTCGTGGTATTCACACATAGTCAAGGAATACACTCTTTTTACCATAGTCTAATAGCAAACTTTTGCCCTTTCACTTTTACATACCTTTATCTTAAGTTATAATGTTAGTGCAGCAGAATCACACAAGTTAAACGGTATGTCTTCTTGACAAATGATATCGGTTGGGTCATATTAGTTCATATATATGGAAAGTGTACATTAAAATTTGCATATCTTGAAATAAAATTAGAAACATGTCTGAATTGAAGACAATACTCTCTCCATCCCTATAAGTCATTCGGTTTTTTAATCATTTAGAAAACAAAATAATAATAAAAAAATCCTTAACGGTGTCTGGAGCAAACTATCTCACACACCTTAATTGTTCAACTAGGAGTTACAAACCATCAGGGCTAAAATCTGTAAAAAGATTGAGTCAAACGCAGGGTTGAACTCACTACCTACCTTCTTCATAATTCATCTTAGAACCATTCAGTCACACTCCTTGGCTGCCAGTTTTTTGTCCCATAATTATAAGTCATTATTAATAGTTTTATAAATATTTTACTTATTTTTTCCAATATTACTTGTTATCTTCAAAAAACATTTTCTCTCTTCTCCACAGGGACATCTTGGAAGAGGGGTAAAAAAAATATTTTACATTAATATTAACAAAATTACTACAAATGACTTAATCACAGAGGGAATATATATAAATATATATATATTTATATATTTATTAAAATTGGCAAGATTAGAGCCCAAAAGTTTAGCATTTCTTGAACGTGATCTTCATTAGTTTTTTTAAAAAAAATCCAAAATTCTTTTCAAATTATGATTATAATCCTTTTTATTATTTCTAGCACTATATCGATTAGACTCCGACGATCTCAAGTTTTTTTTTTATAAAAAGAAAAAAAATTTATAGAAGGACAATTTCATTCTTTCACCTTACTTAATTTCATACCCCACCTCAAATCTTCAAATGATCCGGAAAAAAAGGGAAAATTTCTCGTAGCCAACAAAGCCAAGCCAAACTGTTCAAGCAGGCGCATTTCTATAATCCCCGTGGCATTTACTTGTTAAGGTTCACGGTACACGTATTCCGTCACTGATACTTACTTCCATGAACTTTCCCAATAGGGAATTTGGAAATTATAAATATATGGTATGCTTAAGCTTATCGCCAATTATATTTTTGGAAAGATAATGAAATCATAAGTTAGATTTGTTCACTTTCTTATCTTCTCGATACTACTTTTTTCTCTCTCTCTTAGTTACTCAGAGAAATGGCGGCCATTTCCATAGAGGTCCCTCCACGAAGAGGGAAAATCTTAATTTCGATTCTCAAGGATCTAATGGCTCTTGTCTCCATCAAAGCTTGGATTTTCCCTAGGTCGATGAAGACGGCCGGGACATTAGCCTCCAATGCTCCGGCGAGAGGTCACCCTAGCCTTCCGCCGCCGAGGAGAGGCATGATCAAAATCCGGATTCTTCAAGACATCCGGCCGGACCCACAGAAGTCAATAGTGGTAGCTAATTATTTGGTTTAGAAATTCTTGTTATAATAATGTGATGTGCCCTTTTTGTTTGAAGGTGAGGAATCTGGAATCTGGGCTTCTGGATCTGTGATTCTTGTCTATATTTTTATGTAAAGATCGCTTTTGCCTTTTTTTTTTTTGGGTACTTACCTTAAAATTAAGTAGACAAAGATTGTGCCAGAACGTGTCTCCATAGGGTCCAAGGTTTTCAGTGGAGTGCCCGTTCGCTTAGCTGTCGGATCTGACTTAGCTGGACCACCCTGCCCAGCCGCCTTGGCGCCGTTGTCTGTGTCACATCCCTATTTCATGCATATGCCTTCTCGTTATTTCTTTTCAATGTGTACGGACGTGGTAAACTGGTAATTACGTATATTGCATAAAAATAAAGTGCAATTAATTAAATGGCGTTGATGTGTACTTAATTTCTCTCTTTTCTTTTCTGCTGGATTTTTTTAAATTAATTTCTTATATGACAAATTAGACTAAATAGTTTATGTATCTGTTAAATTAAAAGTTTTTTAAAAAATGGCATTCACTAGATTTAGGTAATATGATCAGGCAATAGGATTTTTTTTAAACTAAATTAAAAAAATCTAACAAAAACTACACCCTTCATCAATATTTATAAATTATTTAAACTCACTTTCAATATCATTAAATAAAAGTCTTTGTTTGTAATTTAATAAATATTCTAATTATTTTATTAATTTTTAATATATTACTCATTCTTTTCATAAAATATTATTCTTTTTTTTAGAAAATATATTTTTATGTTGATAAAATAATTATATAAATAAGTATGGGAGGAAGTATTATATTTGCCGGGCAGCCCCTTGACTAAAAAACTTGCCATTATTGGAAGTATCAGGCATTTTCTTCTGTGAAAACGTCGCCTCCCCCCGCCATAACTCCGTCGTCTTCCTCGTAATTTCTGGCTTAGGAACCGCCGTCGTCTTATAATTAACGAGATTATGCACGTATGACATCTGCATGGACTTTTGAAGTAAATGATTAATTATTAAATTAAATCCTACGTGTCAAACTCATTCTGTTTAGAATCAAAATCCCTCATTTTCTTTGGTAGACGGTCCATAGGTTTCCCAACTTGCGACAGAGGAATTTAATTGTCTCTAATTATATACTAGAAATTCTTTATTAAAATTTCAGAGCTTTAAAATTAATGGATGGTAGGGCTAAAAGTCAAGCTTCAGCATTCACACTTTCCCCTTTCATACCTAGCATAGAACTGTAAATAATGAATTAATCATGTTGAAAAGAAAATAAGGCATTAAAATTACTGTCAACCATTTTTTTTTTCTTTTACATTTAACTTTAGAAAAAGAAATGGTTTTCATCCTCGAAGTCACCCTCAACAAGTTAATAACATGGGTTTTAACTTTTATGGCCCTACTTTGAAGAGGTTCGAATGGTTTAAATATAATATAATATTTTTAAAAAATAATTAATACATCCTCTGTCACTATTTATTAATCACAAACTGTCATTTTGTAAAAATTAAAAAAATCCTTTTTTTCAAAAAAAAAAAAAAACCTTTTATGCAAGATCAAAAAAAATAATGGAGTTTGGTAAGAGAGAGACAGTTTTACATAAACTAGTAATAGTAATTTATAATTATTGACATAAAAAATTAATTTTAATGACTTATAAATAGTAATGAAAGGAGTACTTATTTTATTTGAAAAGTGGAAGAATTAAACAATAACTAATATAAGGTGCATTGATTTTTGTTTTCCAAGTAATTTTGGTTGGATCATTTCAGCCTTTGGCTTACAATTCCACAATATATATTTTATTTAAACTCTTAACATTTGGGCTAATAAAGCTCAACTAGCTAATTCGGTAGATCTTTTAAACAATAAATCACGATTTAAGAACATTTTATTATTTGTATCGCTAAAAAATTATGACTTCTTAATTATAAGAAAATTTGTTTTACTATTTGAGTAGATGCGACATTTCCACTTTCACAATCTTCATCGAAAATAATTTACTTGAAGGAGAAATTTTTTTATTGGTTTTTTTTTTTTTTTTTTTTTTGTGGTCTAGAGAAGGAACGTTAAAGAAGGGAAGATATTTATTCAATAAATACTGTTAACTAAGACAAGTAATAAATTGTGTGAAAATAAATATTTATTTTTAATTTATAAAAATTAAAAATATTTTCTCAATCTGATAAAGTTATTATATTATTTTTATCAGTATAGTCAATTTTAATAAATTTATTCAAATAACGAGATTGTTAATTTTAGTAAACATGTTAGAGGAAGATGTTCATTAAAATCCAAATATTACTATATTATATACATAGAAGGAGAAAAAAAATCAATTTCGAGGGGTTTCTTTTGAAGAAAGAAACCGGTGAAAAGCGAATCTTCGATTTTGGCATATTTGTGGCCAAATTAGTTTTGGATACGACGAGGCGGTTTCGCCATGTTTCTAATTCTATTAGAAATTTCGGAACAGAGGAAAACCAGAACGACTGGCACGTGCCCAGCTCATTTACAGGACGACGACGTCAACCGGTTGTCTTACGTACTGCCACTACTATTACCCTTTTTGGCTTTTACCTTTTCTTTTTTTAATTCTCCATCTTTTCATCGAGTGCAATCCAATCGAGTAAAACTTACAAGAATTGAAGTTCGAACTGAAATTTTGATGCTCAATCGGCTCGAAATATTTTTTTTTATTTTTTAATACATTTTAAAATATACTTATTATTAAAAATATCTATATAATTATTTATAATTTGAATAAACTCATATAAAAGTATATTAAATAAATATTAAATTCTAACTGTTTCAATTCTAACTAAAAGTGATTTGAATCGTCCAATTTTATAAAAAAGTAAACTCAATTACACTCATATTTTTCTTGACTTGTTATGATTTAAATTACATTTTGTCAGTCAAATTCTTGCCTCGGCTACGCCTTTGGAGGTGTCAGCTTAAATCACTGAGGGAACAAGGAGTGATTTTTAAAGCAAAAGGAATCAAAAAAATATATTTTTTTTATTTTATTTTAAGATGATAAAAAATATTCATATCATATCTCTTGGGGTGAGAAACTTCAACGCATGTACCTCAAACACAAAACAACACGAAATCCACATAAATCAACAAATGCACGCCGATGCCACAACTTCAAACTTCAAAAGTTTTCTAGACCAAAATATTTATTTATTTATTTCATAAATAAAATATAAAAATATTATTTTCTTTCAGCAATGTCGCCACTTTTGCTTCTACCAGGAATTTTATTATGTGCACCTATTTATGTGTACTATTAGTGAAATGGCGTCGTTTCACTTAGACAGATTCTAATTATAAGTTTCGGTGAATTTCTCATAAGTTTGTTACGTGACTAGCGCTGGAATGAAAATGGCTGGAATTGGATGGTCTGGACCATAATAACTGGACGTGAATTGATATGAGACCTTAATGGTCGGAAACAAAACATATGAGATCCAACAATATTTTGACTCAAATATGTAGAACCATTTTGGTTAAAAACCTTAAATTTTTTTACTAAATTTAGAAATGAATCAGTTAATTTCATATGACTTAAAATAAAAATAGAGACATTAAATTCAAGATAGAGAAAGAGTAATATTTACTTTAATTTTTATATATTAATTTTAATAGAAATCTACACAAGTAGTAGGTAATTAACTAGTTGGTATCTTATAATACATGAATTTGTCAAATGACTAAACAATACTCTCTAGTCTCAAACTATAATAAATATAGCTTCTTCAAGTTATATTCTCTCTCCCCATTCACACAACCTTCCCCGGCCCCCACAGCTAGCTTCTCGATCCGTTTCACCGAAATTCAGTTCCATGGCGAATGGTGCATGTTTCGACCACCCATCTCCAATTATAAGAGGGAAAAACGAAACTCTTCCACCCAGAAGGGGTAGAATCATGGCTTTGATCCTGGAGGACTTGATGATGAAGATGACCAATAGTACTGCCGGCCGACCAAACGGAAAACTAGCGCAAACCAGAACTTTTGTGCCCCGAAGGGGAATGATCAAACTAAGGATTCTCGAGGAATTGGTTCAGAATCTTCAGATCAAGATGCCGATTCATCCTGAGCCGGTCCGCCTGATAGGGAATCTATCGGCCAATGCTCTCTGAACTAACCGATTAATTTGCGGATGATCAAACCGAGGATATATTCTTGAAGAACTTGTGCTGTTGCTGGCTGGTTTAATACTAATTAGTGACTGCAGCAGCCCCCATATGATTGGACTCATTTTGTAGTTATTAATGGTTTCCATTACTCATGGTTAATCGTGGTGTAGAAATTGTGTGGTTGTGTGTTAATTTAAGTGTTATGGTAATTTATAATATTGTATCTATCTTTTCAATTTTAGATCAATATTGTTCATTCTTGTTTAATTGTGATCATGTTGGGATTATGTATTGTAATGAAGATGACCCTAAGTAACTATTTTCAATTTGAGATATCTATTTTAGCATAACAAATATCATCATCAAGTAATTAGCTGTGAAAACTACCAAGTTCACAATCAAGTTGTTTTAAAATTAAAATTTTTTTTACAAAATTATATGTATATTGTGGTTTTTTTTTCTATTATTTCCCTTAGTAGAATATCTCATTTTAATTTTTTTAGTAATTTAACTAAGTTTATTTTATCTACTATTTAAATAAGTTTATTGGTTTTTAATTATCTATGTGCATGTAGCAATTTTTTAACAATGTGTATTATGAAAATGGAGAAACTAATTGTTTACTTGCTGTATTAATAGAAATAGAATCCCCATGATATATTTTTTATTATTATTATTATTATACATTTAAATTTCAGGATGGAAAAATATTTCTATACTACTACATCGTGGAATGTTGGGCTTGGATTGGCCCCTTCAATAATATAAAATAACTTGAAGCCCATAGGGCCACCGGGTGAAAAATAATAGTAATAATAAGCTAAAGGATTTTTCATTAAAATAGTCTTACGTTTGAATTAAAACATTATTGGATTTCTTATATTTTTTTCATCCATTAAGATTTTATATTAATTTATAAGTAGCCATAATAATTCACATCACCCAATTTCGACCATTTTCAGAAGGACGTCATTTTTCGACCATCTTTACTGGGACTCACAAGTCTTGGGTGATATTCCCGCACCGCTTCGCCATCCAACTTCCCTTCCTGTTTCCCCCTCCTATCTTCTTCATTTCTAATCACTTTCTACTTACCTGCCTACCTGTGCTCAAATTTTCTGCTTGGCAATCTCATCTTCCCCCATTCGTTAAAATTTTCTCTAATTTTTCCACCGTCGCTGAGCCCGAACAACCTCAATTGTACGGAGCCTTTTTCGGGGTCACTAGTAATCTGGAAACTATCTAGAGTGTGAAATCGATCATGAGTCCCGGTAAAGATGGCCGGAGAAAGGGGCATTTTCATTTTTATCCGAATTGAAACAATTATTTCATAATTATCCTTTTCCTCATAACATTTCACAATTATTCATATTTAAAATTAATTTTTCATTCTACACTTATTTTGACTTTTAATTAAAAAAAATCCAAAATTTAACATTTATTCCTCTTTAACATGCATTTACTATTTTTTCCCTGTGCATTCAACACACACAACAACCAAAACCAACTACCTATAAAATGAATTGAAGAAACCACAACTAACATCATTCATTTGATCAAAAGTTTTGAACCATAGTTAAGAAAATTGCTCAAAAAACTATTCCCTTATTGGAGAGAAAGAAAAAAACTAGATTTTTATCGTGTTCGGTTGTTGATTTTTGTTTTCCGAAATCATGAAGACTAAGGCAGGGGCTGTTCGAAGGTACATTGTTCGGTTTGTTTCTTTGTTATTTTTTTCTTTGGTGTTTGGAAGCCTGGGTTTGTTTGTTCTATATTGTTTATTTGTTTATATTTGGATAGTAGTGGGAGGATGGAAGGAAGGAAGGTAGGATTGTAGAGATTTCGAACGAAGTGAGTAAATTTCGTGCCTTGATATGTTGATTTCGGGAATTGGCTTTCGCGGCTTATGATAAGTTCGAGATCTGTTTTAGTGCTTTCGAGATAAGAGATAGGGGATTTCGAGACTAGAAGGGGGACTTTCAAGACCATAGGGAGGAATTTCAAGACCATTGGGGGAATTTCAAGACTTGATAAGGGTATTCCGAGATAGATAGGTTTCTTTCATGAGGGTTCTCTAAGTGGAAGGGTGCGTGCACTAGTTGTACCATCCGGAGTGAACTATGAAGATTTCAGGAGAATTATGGCAAATTTCATGAAGATTGACTTAAACCAATTTGACATTCAAATGTCAATTGCTTCTAAATTTTGTGATGGAAGTTAGAAATTAATAGAGATTGAAGACATGTATGGCATCATGTATTGAAGAGGGAAGGGGATCCTAAAGTTGTGGTCGTGAACAAAATTCAAAGAACTAACGAGGGTGGCATCGGTGGTGATATTGGTTGTAATTGTCCATCCGATCCAAATGATCATGCTAGGGAGGAATTTATTGATGCAAATAATAAAGTGGGGGCATTCAAATATATTCGCACAGATGATAATTATGAATATGATGAAAAATATTTTCACAGCGTTGAGGCTGATGATGACGACAATGATGACAACTTTCATGATAGGATGAGACAGGTGATTCCATTTAAGCAATTTATACCGAACTCTTCTACTCACTTTGCAAACATGGTCTGGAATGACGACGAAGAGGTACATTTTTTGAAAGACGATACTGTTTCACCAGTAGGTTCTATTGGAAAGCCGTGCGTTGTAACACGAACAAATTAAACCTATCTACCAAAACTAATGCTGTTAAGACAAGTAGGGTCGAACCCTCAAGCCATTGAATCTCAGTTTAAAGAAAACCAATTAATAAGTAACAAAATGGGGAATCTTTGAAAGAGTTTGTAAAAATAAAGTTAAACAAAGAATTAAAAAGCTAATTAAAAACGGAGAATATAGA
>JAOXNR010050372.1:0-17922 GCA_028571225.1 Parsonsia alboflavescens | reverse complement strand
CGGTTGGAACACAACTGCCAAAACGACGTCGTTTTGACAGTGAAATAAATGGGTTTGAAGGATACACACTCAAAACGACGTCGTTTTGGCAGTTGCGCTCCAACAGTTGCTTTCCCTAATATGATTTTTATGACAAAAAAAAAAATGGTATGTTAAGGAGATTTTAGAAAAGAAAAAAAAAAGACTCTTTTATCTTCCCAAATATTATTAAATCAAAATAAAAACAGTTAAAAAATAATCATTATCTGAATGATTTATTTCAAATATATATTTTTAATATTTTTTTGTTAAAATTCTAAAGTTTGAGATTTTCTAATGAGGAAATATTACATGATAGAAGCGTTACTGTATTTGATAAAAAAAAGATTATAATAAAAATATTCAATAAATTCTAAACATATAATTTATAAATTAATTTAAAAAATCAATAATAAATCACAAGTTAAAACTACACTTTATTTGTCCAATTTTTCCATTTTTCAAGATATATTTTCAAATTTGAAAAACCTTTTGATTAATACATTAATTTGAAACAAAATAGTATCCAATCAAATTATAAAAAAAGATTATAATAATAATAGTACTTTTTAATTAAATAAAAATAATATTAATATTAAATATTCAAAACATAGAATTTACATACGATATAATTTATGAATTAATTTAAAAAATAAATAATAAATCATGGTGTAAAACTATACTTTATTTGCCCAATTTTTTCCTTTTGCAAGATATATTTTTCAAATTTGAAACACCTTTTGATTAGTTTATTTAAAAATATTGATTTACTTGAAAAAAAAATAGTATCAAATCAAGTTATAAAAGAATTATTATAATATTACTTTTTAATTAAATAATAATAAATATTCAATAAATTGAAAACATAGAATTTACATAAAATATAATTTATAAATTAATTTAAAAAATCAATAATAAGAGTTTCGATAGATTTTGGAACAAATCACAATGTAATAAAACCAGTTTTGTAGTGACGATCGATTTTGTTTTGAGACCGAACTATTGTCCCATTGCTAGTCTAAAAAGCTCAAAGAGAGAAACTTGTATAAAATTGTTGCACCATAAGCTTAAAGACTCATACCTGTCTCGGCATTTTGGTTAAGATCAAGCGTAGTATATGTTCTTATCAGTTTAATATCTGATACGTGAGCCATTGGCCCACATGATAATAATGCTATTTTTAGTAATTTTTTATTGGGATTTTGAAGTGTAGATTTCTTGATTAGTAAAAAACAATTAACATACAGAATAAAATATATTATATTACAATAAATTTACCAAAAAAAAAAAAAATTGGTATGTTAAGTTGATTCATGAAAAGAAAAGAAAAGAAAAAATCTTCTCAAATATTATTAAATCAACTAAATATATTAATTGTTTTTTTTTTTTTGGAAGAGGGTTAAAGATTAAAATTTTCATTCTATTGAATAATTAAAAATTAAATTTTAATAATTTTTAAAATAGATTATTAATTATTATATATATATATATTTATATAAATTTATATATTTATAAGAGAAACCGTGAACTTTCATGTTTATGACACTTATGAAGTTTTGAAATTTAAACAAATTTATATTAGAGTATCAATATTTTATAATAAATTTACAAGCAGACAAAAAATGGTATGTTAAGGGATTTTAGAAAAGAAAAAAATAAAACTCTTTTATCTTCTCAAATATTATTAACTGAACTAAGTATACTTAAACTTCTTGATTTTTTTTTTTTTTTGGGAAGGGGTCAATATTAAAATTTTCATTCCATTGAATTATTAAAAATTAAAATTTCCTAATTGTTATATAGTTATTATTTATTAAATAAATACATATAACAGACAAACCGTGAACTTTAATTTTTAGAACATTAATAAAATTTTGAAATTCTAAAAAAATTATATCAGAGTATCAATATATTATAATAAATTTATAAACAAAAAAATATGTCAAGTTAAGGGTATTCTAGAAAAGAAAAAAAATCCCTTTTTATCTTCTCAAATGTTATTAAATCAAATAAGTATCCTCAAAGGTTTTTTTTTTTTTTTTTTTGGGGGGGGATAAATATTAAAATTTTAATTCCATTAAATAATTAGAAATTAAATTTTCTTAATCGTTATATAGATTATTAATTATTAAATACATATCTATAAAAGCCAAACCGTGAACTTTTATTTTTAGAATACTAATGAAGTTTTGAAATTTAAACAAATTTAAATAATAGTAGCGTGTCTCTAAAGAAATCCAATAAACTTTAATTTATAATTTTTATATAAGAGTAATGGACCTTTAAAGGGCAACGGATCTCCCGTTACACATTAATTATGTCCAAATTGTTTACTTTTTCTCTTACACTAGATAGATATTAAAATTATTTAAAGAGATAATGCGGAAAAGAAGGTCAAATAAGGCCTCTAAAGAGATAAAGGAAAAATATTAAACAATACTTATTATCCGTAGAAATTTAATTTAAAAGATTTTCAATAATCAAATATTAATATATATATATATATATATATATATAATTGATTTAAATCTCTAGAAAATAACTTATAACCATACAGTTAATTAAATTACTTAAAAAGAAAATAATCTTCACATAAATTAAAAAATGGCAAATTTTCATCTATGAGCTTCAAAAATATAAGAATCTTAATAGAATTAAATAATTAATTAAATTTAACTTAAATCTATCTTTTGGAAAATAAATATAGTAAATATATTAAGAACAAATCGTTTATCATTCAGAAAACCTTCTTTTTTCTATTAATGTACATATAGAATTGCTTTGAAATTATTTAAATCAAAGAATCATGTTCTATATATTATTTTATTGAGTGGTGTAGAAAATGATGTAGATGAAGCGTATATTATCTACAATTAAGCGTATATTAAAAAATTGAAATAATTTGATTATATTAGCTTTCAATTAAGATCATATAAACTCTATATGATTCCTTATTTTAAAAGAATTATAAGAGTACGAGAAATACTGGTTCGGATATCGCTAAAAAAAATACAAAATATTGGACTTAACATACAATATAATTTGAAAATATTTATTATAAATCATAATAATATGTATATATATATATATATATTTATAGATATATATATATATTAATACTAACTTAGTCATTATTTATTAGTCATCAGTTATTATTTTGTAAAATTAAGAAAATATTTTTTCTTAAAATAAATTTTATGCAAGATTTAAAAGAAGAAGAGAGTTTTGGACAACTTAGACACAGGTCATAAGGGAAAAACTTAGTTAACTACCTAATAACTAACAATAATAACTTATAATTAGTGATAATAAAAGTTAGCTCCAATAACTTATAAATAGTGACGGAGAAAGTATAAATTTAATTAATTGAGCTTTTCTAAAAAGTAATTGAAAATTATACATGGGTATTTCTCATTTTTTAATTTTAGATAAATTTTATTTTGACAGGGTGGTGGATGACAGGTTAAATTTCTTTTTCTTAAATACATTTTTATTTATAATTTTATTATTTCATACTTTATACAACTACTATTAATGACTTTCTGCATATTGTGCTGGTTTCTAGACTAGTAATACATAAAAGTAGAAGCAAGCGCAAACTCATTTGGATTTTTTAATGAGTTGGTAGTGTCTCAATTATGACTTTTCATATCCAATATAATATATATGAAAATGAAACATCATCTAATAAAATTGACTTTTGAATTTTTAAAAAAATTTCTTCATTTTTATTCACTGAAAGACATTTCCTTTAACTCTATATATTTTTTATAAAATTTATCTTTGTTAATTTGTCTGATGTGCTATCTTCTTTTTATAAACTTATTATATAATTTTTTTAAAATAATTCATAAATAATATAAAATATTAAAAATATTTTTTTATTTAAAACTTATATAAAATAAATAAATAAGATTCATATGGTACTATTTTTCTAAAAAAATTTTCTATTTAAATAAAAAAATCTTAAATTTTATAAAAATGATTTTTAATATCAAAATTTATTGAAAAATAGAGAGATTCATAAATAAAAACTATATTGTTTTAGTTTAACACAATATACCGATATCCATATATAATTTTAAAATATGAATATTAAAATAAAAAATATAATTACTTTAAGAATTAAAATCTATAAGACAAAATTTCAAACTTCATATAATCCTCTCACCCTATATATTTTTTAAAAAAATTAATAACTATCACTAAAGATAAAAATAAATAAATATATAAATAAAAAAACTATGATTACCAAGCATAGCTCCGACTTTTCATCTAGTTTAAATAATAATCTTACAATAATTTATGATCTACTTTTTAACGGAATTAAATTTCATATTTTTATTAGTTTGTGCAAAAATTAAATATCCTATTTCTAAAAATAAATAGATTTTTAATATAAAACCTCATTAAAATCTTATATTTAAGGATTTACATCCACTTGCATAATGTTCTTATCACTAATTATATTAATTTTGATAAATTACAAGTAACTCTGTGAAAGTCAAAAGCACTCGTTAATTTTTTAACAAGTCAAAATGATACATTCAATTCAGGATGGAAAAAGTATTTGTTTTATTATGATCCTTCTAGAAATAAATGCCTCATATTTAAATTTATTAAGAAAATGGACGATGCAATGTTTTAATGAATTAAGTCAACATTTTTATTAAAATACGAGATAAATAAAAACAAAACATTTAATTTTGAAAACCTCCATGATAATTAATTAATGTATTAATCATGTAAATATAAAGAGGAGCACCTCCTATGATTAGTTCTGAAGTCTATATATATATATATATATATTTATTTATTTATATTAATATATGTGTGTGTGGAGAATCAAAAAAAAAAAAAAAAATCTCGTGAACAATAATGGAGATGCGACTGTGACCAACCAAAGCACAATTACGTTTGACTATGGATCTCTTGATTTGTAATGTTGCCCAAATTGAGGGGAATGGTACAAACTGGAAGTCACTTCTCCAACGAACAAATCAAGAATGCATGCACCCAAAAAGAAATCGCTAGAAACTGGTTTCTCCATATTCTCCATAATTGAAATTTCCAGGGTGGCAGTGGGTTGGTTAGCCGTCCTCAAGCGTTACCTTTTCTCGTATTTAAGGAAATTCTTACATTCCGAGACTCTTTTTTTAACTGACTGTATAGTTTTAAAAAGATTATTCTTTAACTGTAAGCTTATTCTCTCTATCTCTAATTACAAATTGTTTGACCTCACTTTTTAATCAATATTTTAAAAATCGAATTGAAAAAGTTATTGATTCACGTTTTAACGTTATTGATTCACGTTTTAACGATTCAATCATAAGTGAATACAAAATACGAACTATCCATGTGAATGAGAACCCACATAGCTCAAAGAAAACGATGCAATTATTAGAGACGCACTCTATCGTTGTGCTAGTAACCTGTAGTGCCTCCCATTGAAAGTCACTAAGCCAAAGCTGAGGGAAACCTTATTCCTCTCTTTTCTTCTTTCATCTCTAGGGGTGCAGGAAGACATAAAAAGGGAATTCTATTATTATTGATAATTTAATAGATATTTTACTCATTTCTTTTAATATCATCCTTACTCTCTTTCCATAAAATATATTGTTTCTCTTTCATTCTTAATGCTTTTCTTATAGTTATATTTTGAGAAAAAATAACTATAAACGATTTATAATTAGAGATCAAGAAAGTACATATAAAAGTAAAATTATTGATTTAAGTAAGAGAAAGAATGTGAATTGATAAAAAAAAGTTAATAATAATAAAAAAAAATGAGCTCCAATATCATCTCGCCAATCTCTTTATCCACATCAACGACTCAACATTATCCAAATTGCAACCACCAATTGATAAATATCTTATCATAAAAAGCCCCATCAACTCTAAAATTAGACACGGAATTGAATTTGAAGTTAAAAATCAATTTATGTGTAATGATTTTGTGGGACTGATGGAATGATATTGTTGCACTATATTTTACACTCGATTAAATCATTTCTGTTATTGGAGTGAATTTTTTTTTTTTTTAAATTACAATGAATCATACATAAATTATTAAAGTAAATAAGAATATTAAATTATTATTATTATTATAATATAAGATTCAATCTAGTGAGATGAATCGAATCATATTTCTTTGTAACTAATTTAATCAATTCAATTGAATGAATATATACGTTTTTTAAATTCAAAAACATCCCTATCACAAATTTCTTACTTATCAATACATCATTGATGTTTTTCCATTCTTGTCCTTCATTGAATTTTTTTTTATTTTTATTTGTTACTCCCTCCATCCCATTTTATAAGGTGTTTGCATCCTTTTTGTAAAGATTAAGGAAAATTTTTTCTTCCTAACTTAGCCCCTCTAACTTAAAGGGTCCATACGAAAACTTAAAAAGTCAATACTCCAAGAATCTCTATCTTTCCATTAAAACATCTCTTCATCTCCTGTGTAGGAAAATTTAAATTTTAACAATTCTTCCAAAATACTCCTATGGAAAATAAAACTACACTGCTGATTCATTTCATCCCTTAGTCTGATTAAGCTAAAAGGGATGAAACTCATCTCTAATAGACCCATTTTTAGGTTTTTTTATTATTTTTTTTTAAAAAAACTCTTTTTACAGTGGACAACCCACAAAGGAAATCTCATTGAGATTTTGGCAATTTGCTAGAGGCAACAAATTTCAGCGGGAACAAACCAAATTAAAATTAAAAGGATTTTTGAGGAGGAAGGACAGATCGAAGTTTGGAAAAGAAATGAAAAGTAAGTGGATTGGAAACGAAAACTTTAAAAGACATAAATAGGATTAAGGGTAATATAGGAAGTTTATCATAAAATATATCTAAAAGTGAGTAGAATAACTTATAAAATGAGACAGTTCAAAACTCTCTTAACTCCTTTTAATGGGACAGAGGTAGTATAAAGAAAGAAAAGTGTAGTTATTAAAGAGAGAATAAGATATTTTTGACATATCATAGCTACATTTAAAGATTTTTTAATTCATATAAAACAGCGATTAACTGCTTATATCATGAGACAGAGGAAGTAATATATTTTCATCGGGACCTCATAATTTTAGACAAATGAGTTGAAAATTTTTAGCTCCGACTTGAATATTGTGTACGTTCTAAGATGAAGATCTTTGAGAAAATATTCTCTCCCTTGTGAACGTGGTAATCAATTGTATACCTACCTAGAAAAAACCACTTAAGAAAAAGGGAAAAAGAATGGCCCTCAAAAGTGAAGGCGAAGCCCCTTCAATGCCATTCCTCAGTGTTTGTTGCCCCATTTCCTGGTCAATTTCCCCGGACGTACGTTAACACCTTGGTATGGTATTGCTATCGTCTTGAATGATAATTCGCCTCGGATGTTCCTTTCAGCTCCTCACCCTTAGAACTGGCAAAATAGATTGGGCCCTTGGATCGGCCCGATTCTATCCCAAGTTTTTAAAGAATTGGGATTGAAAAACTTGACTTCAATTATAACATTGATTTTTTAACCCGTCCCTTCAGAGTGAAGGGTCAATAAGGATTTAAAAGTCGATCCCTTGGAGTTAAAGATATTAAAAAGGTTATTTTATTTTATAATTTATTTATTATAATTTAAATATATATATTTTTTATTACTATTATAGTATTATTGTTTGTAATAATATTTTTTCTTATTGAAATGTAAACTCTTTGTTTAGTTTTTTTTTTTCTCGTAATGAGTTTTAATTTCTAAAATTAAGTTTTTCATTTTTAGTTTGATTTGAATTTAATAATTTTTTACATTTTTTTCTAATTTTTTGTTTACTACCTTTTTTGTATTTCTTAAAAGTAATGGGAAAATTGAAATTTTTTATTTTATTTTTTTAAAAAATATTTATATATAAATATAAAAGTTGATCCATCTCGATTTTTAACGATTGAACTAAATTAGAATTTTGATAATCTTTCAAACAATAAGATTTCTGTCCTGATCCTTTAAATTTCTTGATCCTTGAAATTGGGATCAGTTAGTCCAGCCCAATTAATAGCTCTACCTGCAGTGTGAAGTGTATCAACTAATGGGTTATCATAAATTCCACCATACCTTCCTACAGTGGCAACATTTAAGGCTCCTTTCAGTCCCCACTACTCTTTCATACTGCCCGTCTCTTCTTTTTCTCCTTTACCACTTCTTGGGACAACACCCCTCCCCAGAAAGGAAAGTAGCCCTAATTTCTGCTCGCAAAATACGTGACATTGATTAATAGTAATAACTATCCAAAGAGTTAAATAAAGACAAAAAAAAAAATAAAAATTGATAAGTTATTTTTGAATGATATTTATTTTATAATCAATTTTTTTTTATTTAATATGAAATGAAAAAGTATATATTATGACTTTGATCTCCCTCCTTTACAACTAAGTCTTTTCCAAGTCAATTTACACAAATTTAGAACCTTACAAGACGGATCCAATTCAATGTAAAATGATAAGGTAAATACTTAAAATTGATTCCAATCATACCCCTTTTTTTTTCAAAAAGAAAATAAAAAATGGTAGCCTCGGTCTTGATCTTTATCTTGTTCTGGAGCTGAGCTCTATTATCAATTTTAGACCCAGTTCTTTCTTGAATGCAGTTTCACAGAGGTCAGAAGACCTATCATTTAATGCTGGATTAGCTTCCATTAAGTGACATATGAATTATATGATTATGAGGTAAAGAAAGAGAACCCTCTTGAATCCATTCTTTCTACACATGGCAAAAAAGGGAGCCCTGTCAAAAGCTCTGCGTTTTTGCCCACTTCTTGGCTCATTATATATAATACACTTGTCAGGCCCAGATGCACCATCACCAGATTTCTAGAAAAAAGAAATGATTCAATCGATGGCAGAAGTTTTTAAAAACTGAAAAAAGATAGAAAAGTGCCTTTGGGTTCCCATCCCACATCTGAAGTGGCATTACCTATTCTAGACATTTTCACACCCTTGTCCTTTGAGAAAGGTGGTTTGGACTTTGGATTATTGCTTATGATGGAGCTTCAAGTGTGCTTACTTTTGTCAGAATTCAGATCTCTAGCTATATATTTTTTATCATTTTCATTAGATTAATAAAATATTAATAAAAATTTTTATCGATAAACTTTTAATTATTATTTTTTAATGTATTTTAATATTAAAATTTAAAAAATAAATAAAATTTTATTTTTTAGAAATACATATTAAATTTTTATCGATATAACAGGAAATGACATATAATTATGTAATAGGTGATTGAGAACTCTTCTATCATGATGGATGTTCATATTTTTTAAATAAATATATTTCAAATTTTAAATTTAGTTATTATAATTTAAATTAAATAATTAGACAGTTTTTAACTTTTACAATTTCGAATGAATATAAAATATTTACCTTTTTTTAAAATTTTTTTTACTAAGTAACAAATAAATTATAGGACTTTTGATCTCATATATTTTGAGCTGAACTTTAATATTATCTTATAATTTTTTTTTAGCCATTATGATTTTTCAATATATTATGGACTGACGTTTTTTTTCTATCTATCATTTTCTAACAAAACACTTATCGGAACTAGTCATGTTATTGTCACAGGATAAATTTTTAGGGTCAAAATTGTCAATTTCATCCTTGCAACTCAACATCTAACCAATCCCAAGGCTTGTGTATGAATTTGAATTGTTCGTTTAATTTAGTTGGGCTTATTAATCCAAATGCACCTAAAATTATTTTCTTTTCTTTTTTTGAAAAAAAAAATGGTTGGATTTTAAGCCACAAAGATGGATTGATAATTTTGTTCCTAAGGAATTATAATGATTTGGTAAAAAATTGTAAAATTATACTTGTAGTATGGAACAAATGGGTTTTCCCAAGTGAATCCAAGCTTTGCTTCAATTCAGTTGTCACTCAAAAAAGAGGTTAGTTGGCCATCGATCACTTTTTTTTTTTATCCATTGGTTTATATCATGGACATCTATTTTATTTTTTCCTTATTCTAAAGGAGAGAAGAGATAATGTGAGTGGAGATTAAAAACAAAATGGAATGATAAAAATTATGATTATGTTAATATTTAAATGACAACTAAATTAAAATACAACAATATACTCTTTCTATTTCAAAATATAAGTTGTTTAAAAATATTTCATTCATAGTAAGATATAAGTTGATTTACAATTCTCAATATCATTAATATGTTGTTTCCATTTTTACCCTTTATTTATTTTTTCATTCATTCTATTGTAAAGAAGGAAAAATCTAATTTTTTAAGGCAGAAAAAAATGTATTTTTGACGTAATAATATAACAACGTTTCTTATTTTTGAACACCAAAATGAGCACAAGTTGGTTGGACCAGCTCGGAATCCTGGGGTTTGGGTTCCCTATATAAGGAACGCCGTGGAAAAACATAGGTGGTTGGACAAGTCGCCCCAGTGTACCCTTTTTCTTCTTCTATCTTTGGATGTGTGTACATAGAGGGGCCGTCTCTCTCTCACTTTGGTTGGTGGTGAATCATCAATTGTAAAATATGAGTTACTTGGGAGTTGGCGTGAGTCCTGGAAATGTCCCTGTTTACCATGGCACCAATTTGAAGGTTGTTGATAGTAGAGTGAGAATCGCCGAAGTTGTTCTGAGATGTTTCATTTGCGTTTTAGCAGTTCTTGCTTCTGTTCTCATAGGAACTGATACCCAAGTAAAGGAGATTTTCAGCATTAAAAAGGAAGCCAACTTCACCCAAATGAAATCTATGGTGTACGACCAGTACTTCTTGCTCCACTTCAATTTCGCTAGTCCATGCATCTTTGTTTGATTTGCTTTGTTTTTTTTCTTTTCTTTTCTTTGATTTTATTTTTGCAGCTTTTTGGTTGTAACGAATGGGATAGCTGCTGCATACTCACTGGTCCAGATTCTAAGGTGTATTGCAAGTATGCTTAGAGGAAATATTCTCTTCAACAAGCCCTTGGCCTGGGCTATTTTCTCTGGTGATCAGGTATTTCATGTTCTAACACTTCACAGTTCCTCCCTAATTGTTATGGTGGTTTTAAGCAGTAGCTATTGATATGGAGAAGCCAAAGGTCCTTGATAATTTCTATTTAGATGGTACTTGTTCAGGAAATCTGGTTTGCCTTCTGCTTTTGGCAGATGGTTCTTCTTCTTGCCCAGTTTTTCTTCAAATTTTTCATTATCCTCCTATTGCAGGGGAAAGTACTCTTTTAAGTCTACCTAACACAAACATGATAACACTCATAAAATAAAAAAATAAAAAAAATGAAGCTACAGAAATTAATTGCGTTATCTCTTCAAATTTATGATCCAAAAAATTTCCAGTCCCTGTGAGAGGTCCTTCAAGAGGACTTTGTGTGAATTTTCCACGAGTACTGTTAGCTTGTGCAGCTGACAGTTTAACATTGGCTCGAATGCTATCCCGGTAACTTAGGTCCTTCTTTACCCTATGCTTAGCTGAAATCCATTTTAGGGTGAAATTTTAAAAACATTGATGAAATAATAATATATATATCCAGAGCAAGTTATTGTTCTTTAAGAGAAAAGACGTTTATTGGATGGATGGAATCTTAAATTATACATGATGACTTCACCGACACCAACAACTTTCTGCAGGTGTCTTACACTCTTTGCCATATACACGGAAGCAAATCATTAATTTTTCTTACCGCTGGCTTTAACTAATTTCAAACCTTCCAGAAATCAGAACCTTAAATTTATGAACAAAATGCAGATTTGAAGTACTACGACTACTATCTTGAAGTTATTCAAGTTCATATCTTGAAAATATTAATGTATTAAATTGTAAACTATTTATGCTTCAATGAGTATCCAAACAGACAAAGAAACAATTAAGGGCCTAAATTTGAATGTTGAAGTACATGTACAAGGAACAAGTGGATTATGCAAATGCTGTGCACATAATTGCAACAACATTCTTTTCGATCAAGAAACATTCTGAGGTTCTAATATTCAAGATGCTTCCTTCCAAGAAAATTTAGATCTTGCTTATTAATTTGATAAGGTTTGGTTTGAGGATCATATGATTCTTATGATATTTTATGGAATGCAGTTAATGGCATACCTGACTATAGCTGCGGTGTCAACGGCTGCACAGTCTTCCATCTTTGCAAAGTTAGGTCAAACAGAGCTTCAATGGATGAAGGTTTGCGATATGTATGGTAAATTCTGTAACCAGGCAGGGGAAGGCGTGGCCAGTTCACTGCTTGCTAGTATTAGCATGGTGGTTCTATCTGGTATTTCAGCATTTAGTCTCTTCCGTTTGTATGGAGACAATAAAGGAAAGAGCAGTGAAAGATGGTAGGCTTACCAATGGATATCTTGGCTGGTTGTCTCTTTCTTCTCCTTCTTTAGAATGAAAATGGAGAAAGATAATGTACGACTGATGGGGTTTCTATGTATGTTCAAGAACTAGTTGACCTTCTTCTGGTTGTAAAATAAAATATAAATCGGTTTCTTTCTGTCCTGGCAAATTTCCTCTGTAATTAACTACCTTGGCATTTGATTCAATTTGACCCCCTTAATCCTGAATGTCTGATAGGCATATAACAAATCTATCATTCTCAAGGGCAACACGGAGCCTTTAGAACACATGAGATACCATGAAGTTTAATGGTTCAGCATTGCACTAAATTTCTTAACCATATTGTCATCAGTTGACAACTGCTTTGATTAGCATAAACAATCCTTCACATGATTGGCAGGATGGATACAATGAAATATTACGTACTTTTTGGTTTAAATCTACTTCTAGAGATAGGTTTGTAGGATGTAATTACAACTAGTCAACTATTGTGCCTTTCTTGGTAATCCAGCTTTTGGAATGATGAAAGTGTCCAATTTGCTTACTTTTCCCCTGAGAAAATAGCATGGAAAGACTCTTTCCTTCCTGCCTGGCTCTTATTATTTTTTCCCTTCTCAACCTTAACGTTTTGTTTGCTATTGAAATTTTGAAGGGCAAATGCTTCCGCTTGATATCCCCTATCACTTTGTTCGAGCAAGCAAAATCAAAGCACATAGTAATCCTATAATAAATAACGAAACTCAAATTATAATGGATTCTTACGTGTAATTCACGTGATTTATACATGATCAATTTTATATAATTAGACGATGAAATTCATCATGATTTTAACTTTATTTTTCATTATAACATTTATATATATATATATATATAAATTTTCATTTTTTTTTAAAAAAAAACGATCAAATCTCTGATTTTACAAATTAAGAATGATGAATTTCATAGATTTTTTTTCTTCTAAATAATCAATCAAATTTCCATTTGGATGGAACGGGATCACCTTTACATTAAGTACAAAATGAGAAAAATTACAACTGGTTCAGATTTTCCGTTCTCCTGGTTATTCTGTTTTATAGCAATAGTTAAAACGGAGCACTAAAAAAAATTATCATCCAATGACGACATATTTCCATTAAAAATTTTTTGAAAATCCATACGATTCTGATGATAAAAAACGGAACTTTTGATTTTTATAATTTAATATTTTTACATTTTGATTTATTTTTCTATCAGAATAAACAATTAATAGTAATTGAAATAATTTTCTAAGGAAATTAGCCAATTTATCTTTAAAGTTTGACCATATAATCATTTTCATGCTTTTAGTTTTTTTATTTTACCCTTATTATTCCAAAACAATTTGCGCAAGCAGCCGTTGAAGATGAGCCAAAGACTTGGCAGCGAGACGACCGTCGGTGGAACATACCCCGTGGTGGGACTGATGGTGCCTCGTTCTCCTTTTGTTCTTAGTGCCCTCTGGGCTAAACTAAGTCCTTCAGGCCTGCTTAATTCTTAGTGCCTTCTGGGCTAACTATGTCCTTCAGGCCTGCTTAATTCCTCGGTTTCCTTGAAGTACAAAGCAGATTGATGGAGTCTTTATCGTCTTACGGCCCGCAGGTGTGTAAGCCCCGTTCTGTTTGAAGAGGCATAGGACCACGTGAATTACTGTAACGCGTCTCAGCCCCCTTCTGTTTGTTCAGGCAGAGGACCACGTGAATTACTGTAAATTTTCACGGCTCTAAACGCGTCTCTGCCAGTTTCCAGGCCCGTGAACGGTACCCGTTCTATGCCCAGGGTCTTTCCCGAGTCCGACGCATCGAGTACGCGCCGTAACCCATGTACATCAGCCCACGGTCAGATGATCATTACAACAGCATGGGTCTTTTTCAATCTTAAATATTTCGGTAATACATCGATGGGGATGGCATAGCTGGGAAGGGTACAATTATAATTTTACTTCGACAACCAAGCTGGATGATCATGTTTTTTTCAAAAGGGACAGAAAATATCTTTTCAGTGGAAAAGGTATGGTTTTACAATATGGTGTAATATCTAAAAATGATGGCTTGTGTGACATCGTTTTTATGATTCTATACAGAGTCCCTTTGGAATGTTCCACCAGCAGGTTACTGTATTGGCTGCATTTTCCCAATCTTTCAAGCGAATGCCATTGATATAAAAAATAAGTACTTGGTCGGGGATGGCATCCAAAGTGGAACATGTTTTCAATGATAAAGAAGATTTTGTCGGTATCTGCATTTTTTTTCTTTTTTGCTGTGTAGATGGAGTGATTAATCCGATTAATAGAGTGAATGTGGAGGAAAGGAAGAGAAGAAGTAGAAGAAGACGTAATTCCAGTTATCCGCTAACCATAGGAGTGCAGGTGGGTTTGGTGTTTGGGGTAATGACTAAAACTTCTTTTTTATCTCTAACTAACGGTTGCTTTGGAAATCTCGAACTAATAGATAAATTGAACGGCAACGGCTCATAAATTGTTTTGAGACAATAAAAATTGAAAAAAAGACTTAGAAGGATGAAAAAGATTTTATGATCAAATTTCAGGAATGAAATCCACAAATTTTTCAATTTTTCTATCAATAATGTATTTACCTATAGTGATAAAAATATAAACCGTTAGAATAAGAGCACCGACACTCATGATTTAAAATACTATTTGCAAAAGCCAATTTTTAGTGATAGAAAATTTCTCTTAGTAGAAAAATCATCACTACATGATAATTTATTTGTAGTGGTTGAATATATTTTTTCCGGCTCTAATCATAAGTTTTTGTAGTTTTTTTCCCAATACTAAGGTAAAATTATTTTCTCTAAATGCTCCTATTACAAAAAAAAAAACAATGAAAATGAAAGAGAATAAAAATGGTAGTAGATGATTATAATTAGCAATGGAGGGAGTTTTTTTTTAACAACTAGGTAAAGAAAAAGAACTATTACTACTAGTACAATATCGAGTTTCCCAAAACTAATTAAAAGGAACATATATATGATTTGTCAAAAGACTAAATTTCAAGCTATCTCAATGTTGAAATCAAATCCTCATTTTATATCTTTGAATTTATATATTTAAAATGTTCAAAACCTAGATAGGTAAAAAAAACAAATGTGTCTCATCTAAATTTTTTCTAATATTTACATGGAAATACTATAGAGTGCACTAATGAGTTTCTAATCGTTAAATTTCTAATGATCAATGGTTAAATTAATTGTCTTTGTCAAAAAAAAAAATGATTAAATACTCCTAGGGAATAGTTTTTTTTTTAGGATTTAGAAATTTAATTTAATTTAATTTTTTTCTAAAATAAAAGATAGTTTCAGTTAACATTAAACATTCAGAAACCTAAGAGTACACTCTTTACATAAGGAGTGCTATATACTCCCTCCATTTATTTTTAAAGGGGTAATTATCATTAGGAATCCTTAAAATTTTTTAAAATCTGATTCTAACCCCCAATTATGAATCATTTGATTTTAGCCCCTCAATAATGAAAAGTAATAAAAAGGGATCCATCAGTCAATTTTGGACATTAAAACTTGACAGAAGGCACCCACGTAACATTCATGTACCAATTTTTCAGGGGCAATTTTGTCCACCTTTATTTCTCTCTTCTTCAATCTTCCTTTTCTTTTTTCCTTTCCCTCATCGCTGCTGCAACCCAGCTCCTCGTTGGGGCCCCTCCATCCTTCCTTTATCGATCTGCTTTCTATCTCCTTCCCTTTTCTGTTCGTTGTTGTTCCTCTCCGGTAAAAAGGAAAAAAAAATTTAAAAAAACCGTTAAAGAAGTTCATATTACAGTTGAAGAAGAGGAAGAAAAGATAGAGAATTGAAGCTCAAGCTGCCCTCCACATAATTTGAATAAGTCTCTAATCTTCTTTTGGATAAAGATTGATCATTGATCTTATACTCATTCTCTCTCCACTCTTCTTTTGGATAAAGATTAAAAACAAAATTAGAGGCAGATCTCAAAACTGATTCATCTCAGTAAAAGAGTTATAATTTCACCCAATATTTATATATATTTAAACAATGTCTTGAAAATTGTCACGTGGATGCCTTCTGTCAGGGTTTAAAGCCCAAAATTGATGGAAGCGCCCGTTTTTTAACTTTTCATTGCTGAGGGACTAAACCTAGCCGATTCATAGTAAGGGGGCTAAAATTAGATTTTGAAAAATTTCAAGGGCATTTGGAAATAATTACTCATTTTTAAAAGTCGTTTAAGGTTGGAAAATACAAACCAAAATAATGATTATTTCAATAATTAATATTTTCCTTGGACTAAAATAACATTTGCATTAAATAAAGCTGATATTAGTTCAATCATAATATTTAGTGTGATTAAAAGGATATAAGTAGAAAATTTTCATTAAATGCCCCTTGGGAAATAGAAACTGACAAAATTACTCTTAGATGAGTACAAATAACTTTCATTTTAAAATAAAATCGATTAGCTAAAATCACTTTTAAAAAGAAACGGAGAAAGTATTAAATAAATATGTACACACCACACTACTCCACACAAAAAATTAAGACTTAGTCTCCCATAGTTAAAATAAATCAGCTCCACTTTCAAAGTCTCCCTTAGATAATTCAACTCCCAAGTTGTACGAACGTTTCATGAACAATAAAAGTCCAAGATTCACATCGTAGTTTTTTTTTTTTTTTTGCCAAAACTCAGAGCACCGAGCACGTACGTGGATAACTATTTAAGAAGGAAGATGTATATGTGTTTGATACTCATTTCCAATTACATCTCATATATTTCTTCAAATTAAGAAGAAAATCCATCTGAGTAACATACGTATATTCATTCAAACCATGTCCTACAAAACCATTCTGATTCTTCTCTTCGTTTTGCTTTCGGCTTTGTTCATCCATCCGGCGGCACCGGCAAGGACCGCACCAACCCGTGAGTTTCTCGGCAATATTCTTCATTCAGTTTCTACTCATTTCCTGAATGTCTCTAATTCTTGTGGAACCTGAGATGACTAGTTATGTATATATATATATCCTTTAATCCTAGTCTTCTTCTTATAATAATAGTGTTTGATTAACAACGTACCTACTGATTATGATTTTGTTTATTCTTTAATTTTTCTTCATTGTAAGTGCAACTGAGTCCGGAAATCGTGATGTCCATGCTTCAAAGACTCCCAAGCCCTCCAGCAGGTCCATCACATGGCCCTGCATCAAGACCAGGAAGGCCTTGCATCTCCTGCTTGCCCTAAACTTAAAAGAAATAAAGTATTTGTTTAATTTATTTATTATGTCTCTTCGTATCCTTGATTGTTTAGAATATATAAAAATTGATGCAGGCGATATTTCATCTTTGTATGTATAAACAATTTCAATAAGTGTTTCTAATTGTAAAATTATTCTTAGTTTGAATAAGAATAATGGTTAAGATTGCGATCTTTATGTTTAATTTTTATGATTGGTATGGAGATATACATACTCATGGACAATGATGGAGATATACATACTAATGGACAAAGATATTCACTTTTTACCTGGGCCGTCCTTCCTGACTCAAAACTGCTCCAATGCCGACCTT
>JAOXNR010050361.1:0-17922 GCA_028571225.1 Parsonsia alboflavescens | reverse complement strand
TTCATCAAAACTGTCTGAAAAACAATCAGCCGAAAATGAAATTTAAAGGCAAAACAAAACCTAACCCTAATCGGAAACGAAAAGTAAAGGAATTGCAAAAAAAACCCCTAGAAAAACAGTAAATTACGAAACTATCATTAAAAACTGTAAAAGTACGACAATGCCACTGAAAATAATAAATTGCCCAAAACACCATTGCAACGACTCCGGATGGCTGGAAAATGGCTAGCAACACAGCATAGCAGTGACTTTGGTTCATTGGGCCGTTCCGGGTCACCCAGTCAAATTTTAGCCCGATTCGAGCTCCTTTCAATCGCCTTGGGAATTATGCTCGGCATCAATTCGGTGTTTCAAACAGCTCCCATCCTCTTCTTCAAACGTTTTGAACTCCGTGGAGCTGATTGTTGACCCGAAACTACCCCCGCTTCCGAAACACCTTGATCAGCAACCAGCTTTACGTCAGGCTCCCCCTCCTGAACGGAGCTTGTCCTCAAGCTCGGATTATCTGCAAGGAAAGCCATGAGATGCTGCACATTAAAAACATTGGAGATGCTGAACTCGTCCGGTAACTTGACTCGGTAAGCATTGATGCCAAGTTTCTCCAAGATTTGGCATGGTCCAACCTTCCAGTCCTTGAGCTTATGATATTTGCCAGCAAGATATCGTTCTCTGGATAGAGAGACCAAAACTAGATCACCTGTCTCAAACTGGACATCTCGCCTAGTCTGATCCGCGCGCAACTTGTACTGAGCATAAGCTTCCTCCATGTTTGCCATGACAGTTGTATGAACGGACTGTAGATTAACCAGACGATCCTTCACCTTCCTTGGGGCCGAACCATGATCAGGAATAGCAAGATCGAGAGGACCTCTTGGATTTCGCCCCAAAACAATCTAAAAAGGTGAAAGCTTGGTGGACCTGTTCACAGAGCAGTTGAATTCACACTCAATCTTCGCAAGTACAAAATCCCAAATCCAAACAAATTTAACCTTCGCCCACAACATGTTCCCCAAGGTTCGATTTACCACTTTCGTCTGGCCATCTGTCTGTGGATGGTATGGATTGTTAAACTTCAGAGTAGTCTCCATGCGCTTCGAAAGGTCCCGCCAGAAATGGCTCATGAACTTCATATCTCGATCAGGCAGGATACTCCGCGACAATCTGAATCTGCACACCACACCTCCAAAGTACAAGTCGGCAATCTTGCTCACTTCCAAGGAATTCTTGCAAGCAATGAAGATAGCCATCTTGCTGAGCCTATCCACCACGATACGAATTGTACATCGGGTTGTGAAGATGTTTCTTCATTTCCAATCTTCATCGGCTTTGGGTGCTAAACAAATCCTCCTCAAAACCAATTTATCACCCCAGATATTGTCAGGTGCGACATAGCACGTATCCTCCTCTTCACACACATCATCACCAACATACTCTTCAGAGTCTTCTTCAGTGCCCTCTTGAATCATTAATTGCAACCTTATCCTCGGACACTCATTCGCATAGTGTCCTAGCTGCTGACATCTGTGGCACTTCACATTAGCATTATTGCTGGTGGAAGAATTATTCAGAGCATTACTTGACCCTTGTATACTACCTCTTTCGAACTAATTTTGGGCTGAAGAGTTGCCCACTCGTGTTGTCGAAGAGCTACTTGCTAGAGAAACACGGGGAGGAGGAAAACCTCTTCCAAATCCAACACTTCTGCCGCTAGCCCTCGCTAGACTCTTCTCCATAGCTTGTGCCTTTGTTTGTGCATCCATGATAGTGTTAAAGGTATGGACCTGTAAAGCGTCCTAAATAGTAGGTCATAGCCCATGGGGATTTCGAGCCATGAGCTATTCCAGAGTTTTGGGCAATTGATTCCATGCCACCATCCGGTAAAACTCAAGCCTGTATTCTTCGATGCTCCGTGAGCCCTGCGTCAAGCTCTGAATATTCTGGAACACACTCTGTCGGTAATTGAAGGGCAGAAACTTTTTGCGCATCTCCCTTTTGAATTCCCCCCAATAGTCTAAAACTTGAAGGCCATCTAGATATCTCTGATATCTAAAAGATTGCCACCATGCGACAGCCCTGTCCTTGAACCTCATCGCCACCAAAGATATTTTCTTTTCTACCGGAACCTCCTTCTACGAGAAAAGTTCATCCACGGAGCATATCCAATTTAAGAAATCTTCAGGCGACTACCCTCTTGAAAATTTTGGAACCTCCATCTTAAACCCTAGATCCCAACGAGGAACGAATGGTTTTCGTTCGTTGTCTCTTGGCGGTTGGTAGCCACCCCTCATTCCCCTCGGCCGAACCCTTGGCTATTCATGCGGTGGTCGCTCGGGTTCGTCTTCAACATCTTCATCCACCCCTTGATGCAGTCGGAAACAGAATTTGAAGATTTGTTCCTATTTAAAAACTTGCAAAACAAGAAACGAAAATAAAACCTGATACAATTTTCCTTCCAATCAAACTTCAACGCAAGTAATTAGAAGACGAAAATTAAAATCAAGCGAAAACAAAATTTGGAAGTTGTCGAAAATCGCAAAGCTGAAAAGTGGCAACTTTAATTCATCAAAATTTTCTAAAAAACAATCAGCTGAAAACGAAATTTAAAGGCAAAAGAAAACCAAACCCTAATCGGAAACGAACAGTAAAGAAATTGCAAAAAAACCCCTAGAAAAAACAGTAACTTATGAAATTGTCATTAAAAGCTGTAAAAGTACGACAGTGCCACTGAAAATAATAAATTGCCCAAAACACCATTGCAAAGACTCATGATGGCTGAAAAACGGCTAGCATCATAGCATAGCAGTGACTTTGGTTCGTTGGGCCATTCCGAGTCACCCAGTCAGATTTAAACCCGATTCGAGCTCATTTCAGTCACCTCGGGAATTATGCCCTGCGTCAATTCGGTGTTTCAAACAGCTCCCGTCCTGTTCTTCAAATGTTTTGAACTCCGTGGAGCTGATTGTGGACCCGAAACTATCCCCGCTTCTGAAACACCTTGATCAGCAACCAGCTTTACGTCAGGCTCCCCCTTCTGAACGGTGCTTGTCCTCAAGCTTGGATTATCTCCATGGAAATCCGTGAGATGCTGCACATTAGAAACTTTGGAGATGCTGAACTCATCCGGTAACTCAACTTTGTAAGCATTGACGCCAAGTTTCTCCAAGATTTGGCATGGTCCAACCTTTCGATCCTTAAGCTTATGATATTTGCCAGTTGGATATCATTCTCTGGACAGAGAGACCCAAACTAGATCACCTACCACGAATTGGACATCTCTCGTAGTCAGATCCACGCGCAACTTGTACTGAGCATAAGCTTCCTCCATGTTTGCCATGACAGTTGCATGAACGGACTGTAGATCAACCAGACGATCCTTCACCTTCCTTGGAGCAAAACCATAATCAGGAATAGCACGGTCGAGAGGACCTCTTGGATTTTACCCCAAAACAATCTGAAAAGGGGAAAGCTTGGTGGACCTGTTCACAGAGCAGTTGAATTCACACTCAATGTTCGCCAGTACAAAATCCCAAATCCCAAAAACTTTAACCTACGCCCTCAACATGTTCCCCAAGGTGCGATTTACCACTTCTGTCTGGCCATCTGTCTGTGGATGGTATGGATTGCTAAACTTCAGAGTAGTCTCCATGCGCTTCCAAAGCTCCTGCCAGAAATGGCTCATGAATTTCATATCTCGATCAGGCAGGATACTCCTCGACAATCTGAATCTCCACACCACACCTCCAAAGTACAAGTCGGCAATCTTCCAAGGAATTCTTGCAAGCAGTGAAGATAGCCATCTTGTTGAGCCTATCCACCACGATACGAATTGTGCACCGGGTTGTGAGGATGTTTCTTCGTTTCCAATCTTCATCGGCTTTGGGCGCTAAACAAATCCTCCTCAAAACCAAACTATCTCCCCTGATATCCTCAGGTGCGACATAGCACGTTTCCTCCTCTTCAAACACATCATCACCAACATACTCTTCAGACTCTTCTTCAGTGCCCTCCTGAATCAGTAACTGCGACCTTATCCTCGGACACTCATTCGCATAGTGCCCTAGCTGCTGACAACTGTGGCACTTCACATTAGCTTTATTGCTAATGGAAGAATTATTTGGAGCATTACCTGACCCTTGTATGCTGCCTCTTCAGAACTGATTTTGGGCTGAAGAGTCGCCCACTCATGTTGTCGAAGAGCTACTTGCTGGAGAAACCCGGGGAGGAGTAAAACCTCATCCAATTCCAACACTTCTGCCACTGGCCCTCGCTAGACTCGTCTCCACAACTTGTGCCTTTGTTTGCGCATCCGTGATAGTGTTAAAGGTATGGACCTGTAAAACGTCCTAAATAGCAGGTCGTAGCCTATGGGGATATCGAGCGATGAGCTGTTCCTGAGTTTTGCGTAATTGATTCATCGCCACCATCCGGTAAAACTCAAACGTGTATTCTTCGATGCTCCGTGAGCCCTGCATCAAGCTCTAAATACTCTGGAACATAGTCTGCCGATAATTGAAAGGCAGAAACTCCTTGCGCATCTCCCTCTTGAATTACCCCCAATCGTCTAAAACTTGAAGGCCATCTAGATATCTGAAAGATTGCCACCATGTGGCTGCCCTGTCCTTGAACCTCATCGCCACCAAAGATATTTTCTTTTCTGCCGGAACCTCCTTCAACGAAAGAAGTTCATCCACGGAGCTTATCCAATTTAAAAAATCTTTAGGCGACAACCCTTTTGAAAATTTCAGAACCTCCATCTTAAACCCTAGATCCGAACGAGGAACGAATGGTTCTCGTTCCTTATCTCTTGGCGGTTGGTAGTTGCCGCTAATTCCCCCTCGACCGAACCCTAGGCTATTCATGCGGTGGCCTCTCTGGTTTGTCTTCAACATTTTCATCCACCCTTGACGCAGTCGGAAACAGAATCTAAAGATTCGTTCCTGTTTAGAAACTTGGAAAACAAGAAACGAAAATAAAACCTGATCCAATTTTCCTTCCATTCAAACTCCAACGCAAGTAATTAGAAGATGAAAATTAAAATCAAGTGAAAACAAATTTTCGAAGTAGTCGAAAATCTCAAAGCTGAAAAAAGGCAACTTTAATTCAACAAAATTTTTTGAAAAACAATCAGCCGAAAATGAAATTTAAAGGCAAAACAAAACCTAACCCTAATCGGAAAGAAAAAGTAAAGAAAATGCAAAAAAACTCCCTAGAAAAACAGTAAATTACGAAACTAGTATTAAAAACTGTAAAAGTACGATAATGCCATTGAAAATAATAAATTGCCCAAAACACCATTGCAACGACTCCGGATGGCTGAAAAACGACTAGCATCATAGCATAGCAGTGACTTTGGTTCGTTGGGCAGTTTCGGGTCACCCAGTCAGATTTCAACCCGAACCGAGCTCGTTTCAGCTGCCTCGGAAATTATGCCCGGCATCAATTCGGTGTTTCAAACAGCTCGCATCCTCATCTTCAAACGTTTTGAGCTCCGTGGAGCCGATTGTGCACCCGAAACTAGCCCCGCTTCCGAAACACCTTGATCAGCAACCAGCTAGGCGTCAGGCTCCCCCTCCCGAACGGAGCTTGTCCTCGAGCTCGGATTATCTCTATTGAAAGCCATGAGATGCTGCACATTAAAAACATTGGAGATGTTGAACTCGTCCGGTAACTCAACTCGGTAAGCATTGTCGCCAAGTTTCTTCAAGATTTGGCATGGTCCAACCTTCCGGTCCTTGAGCTTATGACATTTGCCAGCAGGATATCGTTCTCTGGAAAGAGAGACCCAAACTAGATCACCTACCTCAAACTGGACATCTCGCCTAGTCTGATCCGCGCGCAACTTCTACTGAGCATAAGCTTCCTCCATGTTTGCCTTGACAGTTGCACGAATGGATTGTAGATCAACCAGATGATCCTTCACCTTTCTTGGAGCCGAACCATGATCAGGAATAGCAAGGTCGAGAGGACCTCTTGGATTTCACCCCAAAACAATCTGAGAAGGGGAAAGCTTGGTGGACCTGCTCACAGAGCAGTTGAATTCACACTCAATCTTCGCAAGTACAAAATCCCAAATCCCAAAAAATGTAACCTGCTCCCTCAACATGTTCCGCAAGGTGCGATTTACCACTTCCGTCCGGCCATCTATCTGTGGATGGTATGGATTGCTAAACTTCAGAGTAGTCTCCATGCTCTTCCAAAGCTCTCGCCAAAAATGGCTCATGAACTTCGTATCTTGATCAGGCAGGATACTCCGCGACAATCTAAATCTCCACACCACACCTCCAAAGTACAAGTCGGCAATCTTGCTTGCTTCCAAGGAATTCTTGCAAGCAAAGAAGATAGCCATATTGCTGAGCCTATCCACCATGATACGAATTGTGCACCGGGGTTGTGAAGATGTTTCTTCGTTTCCAATCTTCATCAGCTTTGGGCGCTAAACAAATCCTCCTCAAAACCAAACTATCTCCCCTGATATCCTCAGGTGCGACATAGCACGTATCCTCCTCTTCAAACACATCATCACCAACATACTCTTCAGAGTCTTCTTTAGTGCCCTCCTGAATCAGTAACTGCGACCTTATCCTCCGACACTCATTCGCATAGTGCCCTAGCTGCTGACATCTGTGGCACTTCACATCAGCTTTATTGCTGGTGGAAGAATTATTCGGAGCATTACCTGACCCTTGTGAGCAACCTCTTCCGAACTGATTTTGGGCTGAAGAGTTGCCCTCTCGTGTTGTCGAAGAGCTACTTGCTGGAGAAACACGGGGAGAAGGAAAACCTCTTCCAAATCCAACACTTCTGCTGCTGGCCCTCGCTAAACTCTTCTCCACAACTTGTGCCTTTGTTTACGCATCCGTGATAGTGTTAAAGGTATGGACCAGTAAAGAGTCCTAAATAGCAGGTCATTACCCATGGGGATATCGAGCCATGAGCTGTTCCTGAGTTTTGCGCAATTGATTCCTCATCACCATTCGGTAAAACTCAAGCATGTATTCATCGATGCTCCGTGAGCCCTGCGTCAAGCTCTGAATATTCTGGAACACAGTTTGTCTGTAATTGAAGGGTAGAAACTCCTTGCGCATTTCCCTCTTTATTTCCCGCCAATCGTCTAAAACTTGGATTCCATCTAGATATCTCTGATATCTGAAAGATTGCCACCATGCGGCAGAACTGTCCTTGCACCTCATCGCCACCAAGGATAATTTCTTTTCCGCCGGAACCTCCTTCAACGAAAATAGTTCATCCATGGAGCTTATCCAATTTTAGAAATCTTAAGGTTACTACCCTCTTGAAAACTTCGGAACTTCCATCTTAAACCCTAGATCCCAACGAGGAACGAATGGTTCTCGTTCGTTGTCTCTTGGTGGTTGGTAGCCGCCCATCATTCCCGTCGGCCAAACCCTAGGCTATTCATGCGGCGGCCGCTCTGGTTCGTCTTCAACATCTTCGTCCACCCCTAGATTCGTTTTCTTCAGAAACTTGCAAAACAAGAAACGAAAATAAATTCTGTTCCAATTTTCCTTCCAATCAAATTCCACGCAAGTAATTAGAAGACGAAAATTAAAATTAATCGAAAACGAATTTTTGACGTAGTCAAAAATCGCAAAGCTGAAAAGAAGTACCTTTAATTCATCAAAACTGTTTGAAAAAAAATCAAACGAAAACGAAATTTAAAGGCAAAAGAAAACCTAACCCTAATCGGAAATGAAATGTAAAGAAATTGCAAAAAACCCTCTAGAAAAACAGTGAATTACGAAACTGTCATAAAAAACTGTAAAAGTATGACAATGCCACTGAAAATAATAAGTTGCCCAAAACACCATTGCAACGACTCCGGATGGCTGAAAAACGGCTAGCATCACAGCATAGCAGTGGCTTTGGTTCGTTGGGCCGTTCCGGGTCACCCTATCAGATTTCAGCCCGATCCGAGCTCGTTTCAGTCGCCTCGGGAATTATGCCCGGCATCAATTCGGTGTTTCAAACAGCTCCCGTGCTCTTCTTCAAACGTTCTAAACTCCGTGGAGCTAATTGTGGACCCGAAACTAGCCTCGCTTTCGAAACCCCTTGATCAGCAACCAGCTTTGCGTTAGGCTCCCCCTCCTTAACGAAGCTTGTCCTCAAGCTCGGATTATCTCCATGGAAAGCCGTGAGATGCTGAACTCGTCCGGTAACTTGACTCGGTAAGCATTGCTGCCAAGTTTCTTCAAGATTTGGCATGGTCAAACCTTCCGGTCCTTGAGCTTATGACATTTTCCAGCAGGATATCATTCTCTGGACAGAGAGACCCAAACTAGATCACCTACCTCAAACTGGACATCTCGCCAAGTCTGATCCGCGCGCAACTTGAATTGAGCATAAGCTTCCTCCATGTTTGCCTTGATAGTTGCATGAACGAACTGTAGATCAACCAGACGATCCTTCACCCTCCTTCGAGCTTAACCATGATCAAGAATAGCAAGGTCGAGAGGACCTCTTGGATTTCGCCCCAAAACAATCTAAGAAGGGGAAAGCTTGGTGGACCTGTTCACAGAGAAGTTGAATTCACACTTAATCTTTGCAAGTACAATATCCCAAATCCCAAAAAATTTGACCTGTGCCCTCAACATGTTCCCCAAGATGAGATTTACCATTTCCGTCTAGCCATCGGTCTGTGGATGGTATGGATTGCTAAACTTCAGAGTAGTCTCCATGAGCTTCCAAAGCTCGAGCCAGAAATGGCTCATGAACATCATATCTCGATCAGGCAGGATACTCCGCGACAATCTGAATCTCCACACCACACCTCCAAAGTACAAGTCGGCAATCTTGCTGTTCAGAAACTTGCAAAACAAGAAACGCAAATAAAACCTGATCCAATTTTCCTTCCAATAAAACTTCAACCCAAATAATTAGAAGATAAAAATTAAAATCAAGCGAAAACAAATTTTCAAAGTAGTCGAAAATCGCAAAGTTTAAAAGAGGCAACTTTAATTCATCAAAACTTTCTGAAAAACAATCAACCGAAAGCAAAATTTAAAGGCAAAACAAAACCTAACCCTAATCGGAAACTAAAAGTAAAGAAATTACAAAAAAACCCCTAGAAAAACCTAACCCTCGGGTTCGTCTTCAACATCTTCGTCCACCCCTTGACGCAATCCGTCAGCTTCGGCCTATTCTGGGTGTCGGCCTGGCGCCAGCCGCTGCACCATCTGTGTCAAATCCCGTATCTGGCATTCACTATTCTCCCTCTCTAGTCGCGTCTCCATTCGCAACTCTTCCCTATCGCACCTAGACTCTTCCTAGTCCTACTGCATTGCTTCGATGAATGCGGCAATGTTCTGTTCGAGATTAAATTCTGCCATGGGGCGCGGAACTGATTGATCTAGACAGAGTCAGAACTGGACTCTGATACCAACTGACACAGTCGGAAACAGAATCTGAAGATTCGTTTTTGTTGAGAAACTTGCAAAACAAGATATAAAAATAAAACCTAATCCAATTTTCCTTCTAATCAAACTTCAATGCAAGTAGTTAGAAGACGTAAATTAAAATCAAGCGAATACGAAATTTCGAAGTTGTCGAAAATCGCAAAGCCGAGAAGAGGCAACTTTAATTCATCAAAACTGTCTGAAAAACATTCAGCCGAAAACGAAATTTAAAGGCAATACAAAACCTAACCTAATCGGAAGCGAAAACTAAAGAAATTGCAAAAAAGCCCCTAGAAAAACAGTAAATTAAGAAACTGTTACTAAAAACTGTAAAATTAAGACAATGCCACTGAAAATAGAAAATTATCCAAAACACGATCGCAACGACTCCGGATGGCCGAAAAACCCCTTGCATCACAGCATAGAGGTGCCCTTGGTTCTTTGGGTAGTTCCGAGTCACCCAATCAGATTTCAGCCAGATCCGAGCTCGTTTCATTCGCCTTGGGAATCATGCCCAACATCAATTCGGTGTTTCAAACAGCTCGGGTCCTCTTCTTCAAATGTTTTCAATGCCGTGGAGCTGATTGTGGCACTGAAACTTGCCCCGCATCTGAAACACCTTGATCAGCAACCAGCTTTACGTCAGGCTCCCTCTCCTGAACGGAGCTTGTCCACAAGCTCGGATTATCTCCATGGAAAGCCGTGAGATGCTGCACATTAAAAATATTGGAGATGCTGAACATGTCCGGTAACTCGACTCGGTAAGCATTGACGCCAAGTTTCTCCAAGATTTGGCATGGTCCTACCTTCCGGTAATTGAGCTTATGATATTCGCCAGTAGGATATCGTTCTCTGGACAGAGAGACCCAAACTAGATCATCTACATCAAACTGGACATCTCGCCTGGTCTGATCTGCGTGCAACTTGTACTGAGCCTAAGCTTCCACCAAGTTTGCCTTTACAATTGCATGAATGGACTGTAGATCAACCAGACGATCCTCCACCCCAATTGGAGTTGAACCATGATCAGGAATAGCAAGGTCGAGAGGACCCCTCGTATTTCACCCCAAAACAATCTGAGAAGGGGAAAAGTTGGTGGAACTGTTCATAGAGCAGTTGAATTCAAACTCAATCTTCGCAAGTACAGAATCCCAAGTCCCAAAAGATTTAACCTGCGCCCTCAACATGTTATCCAAGGCTCGATTTACCACTTCCGTTTGGCCATCTATTTGTGGATGGTATGGACTGCCAAACTTCAGAGTATTCTCCATGCGCTTCCAAAGCTCCCGCGAGAAATAGATCATGAACTTCGTATCTCGATCAGACAGGATACTCCGTGGCAATCCGAATCTCCGCACCACATCTCCAAAGTACAAGTCGACAATCTTGCTCGCATCCATGGAATTCTTGCAAGCAATGAAGATAGCCATCTTGTTGAACCTATCCACCACGATACGAATTGTGCACCGGGTTGTGAAGATGTTTCTTCGTTTCCAATCTTCATCGGCTTTGGGCGCTAAACAAATCCTCCTTAAAACCAAACTATCTCCCCTGATATATTCAGGTGCGACATAGCACGTATGCTCCTCTTCAAACGCATCTTCACCAACATACTCTTCAGACTCTTCTTTAGTGCCCTCTTGGCTCAGTAACTGCGACCTTATCCTCGGACACTCATTCGCATAGTGCCCTAGCTACTGACATCTGTGGCACTTCACATTAGCTTTATTACTGGTGGAAGACTTATTCGGGGCATTACTTGACCCTTGTACGCTACCTCTTCCGAACTAATTTTGGGCTGAAGAGCTGCCCACTGGTGTTGTTGAAGAGCTACTTGCCGGAGAAACACGGGGAGGAGGAAAACCTCTTCCAAATCCAACATTTCTGCCACTAGCCCTCGCTAGACTCTTCTCCACAACTTGTGCCTTTGTTTGCGCATCCGTGATAGTGTTAAAGTTGTGGACCTGTAAAGCGTCCTGAATAGTAGGTCGTAGCCCATGTTGATATCGAGCCACGAGCTGTTCCTGAGTTTCGTGCAATTGATTCCTCGCCACCATCCAGTAAAACTCAAGCGTGTATTCTTCGATGCTCCGAGAACCTTGCGTCAAGCTCTGAAGATTCTGGAACATAATCTGCCGGTAATTGAAGGGTGGAAACTCCTTACGCATCTCCCTCTTGAATTCCCCCCAACCATCCAAAACTGGAAGGCCATCTAGGTATCTCTGAGATTTGAAAGATTTCCACCATGCGACAGCCCTGTCCTCGAACCTCATCGCCACCAAAGATATCTGACAGATTTCCACCATGCAACAGCCCTATCCTTCAACGAAAAAAGTTCATCCTATCTAAGAATTCTTCAGGCAACAACGCTCCTGAAAATTCCAGAACCTCCATCTTAAACCCCAGATCCCAACGAGGAACGAAAGGTTCTCGTTCGTTATCTCTTGGCGGTTGGTAGAGGTAACTCATTCCCCTCTGCCGAACCCTAGGCTTTTCACCCGGCGGCCGCTCGGATTCATCTTCAACAACTTCGTCGACCCCTTGACACAATCGGTCAACTTCGGCCTATTCTGGTTGTTGGCCTGGTGTCAGCCGCTACACCATATGTGTCAAATCCCGTATCTAGCGTTCTCTACTCTCCTTCTCTAGCCGGGCCTACACTCTTCCTGATCCTGCTGCATTGCTTTGATTAACGTGGCAAGGTTCTATTCGAGATTACCTTCTGCCATGGCTCGCGAAACCGATTGATCTAGACGAACTAATCTAGACGGAGTCGGATCTAGGCTCTGATACCCATTGACGCAGTAAAAAACAAAATCTGAAGATTTGTTCTTGTTCAGAAACTTGCAAAACAAGGAACGAAAATAAATCCTGATCCAATTTTCCTTCTATTCTAACTTCAACGCAAGTAGTTAGAAGAAGAAACTTAAAATCATGCGAAAATGAATTTTCGAGGTAGTCGAAATTCGCAAAGCCGAAAAGAGGACAAAACTGTCTGAAAAACAATCAACCAAAAATGAAATTTAAAGGCAAAACAAAACCTAACCCTAATCGGTAACGAAAAGTAAAGAAATTGCAAAAAAAACCACTAGAAAAAAGGGAAATTAGGAAATTGTCACTAAAAATTGTAAAATTACGACAATGCCACTAAAAACAGAACATTGCCCAAAACACCATCGCAACGACTCCGGATGGCCTAAAAAGCCGTGCATCACATAATAGCAATGACTTTGGTTCGTTGCGCCATTCCAGGTCACCTGGTCAGATTTCAGACTCTTCATCACCAACATACTCTTCAGACTCTTCTTTAGTGCCCTCCTGAATCAGTTACTGCGACCTTATCCTCGGATACTCATTCGCAAAGTGCCCTAGCTGCTGACATCTGTGGCACTTCACATTAGCTTTATTGCTGGTGGAAGACTTATTCGGACCATTACCTGACCCTTGTACGCTACCTCTTCCAAACTGATTTTGGGCTGCCCACTTGTGTTGTCGAAGAGCTACTTGTCGGAGAAACATGGGGAGGAGGAAAACCTCTTCCAAATCACAACTTGGAGGAGGCAAAAGACAACGGCCTCTCGGGTTTGTCTTCAACATCTTCGTCCACCCCTTAACAGAATCCGTCAACTTCGGCTTGTTCTGGTTATCGGCCTGGCGCCAGCCGCTGCACCATTTGTGTCAAATCCCATATCTGGCGTTCACTGCTCTCCCTCTCTAGCCGCATCTCCCTTCGCAACTCTTCCCTGTCGTGCCTAGACTCTTCCGGATCCTGCTGCATTGCTTCGATTAACGCAGCAATGTTTTGTTCGAGACTACCTTCTGCCATTGCAAGTGGAACTGATTGATCTGGACGGAGTTGGAATTGGGCTCTAATACCAACTGATGCAATCGGAAACAGAATTTGAAGATTCGTTCTTGTTCAGTTACTTGCAAAACAAGAAATGAAAATAAAACCTGATCCAATTTTCCTTCTATTCAAACTTCAACGCAAGTAATGAGAAGACGAAAATTAAAATGAAGCAAAAACGAATTTCGAAGTAGTCAAAAATCGCAAAGTCGAAAAGAGGCAACTTTAATTCATCAAAACTGTTTGAAAATCAACCAGTCAAAAATGAAATTTAAAGGCAAAACAAAACCTAACCCGAATCGGAAATGAAAAGTAAAGAAATTGCAAAAGAACCCCTAGAAAATTAGTAAATTACAAAACTGTCATTAAAAAACTATAAAATTACGACAATGCCACAAAAAATATAAAATTGCCCAAAGCACCACCGAAACGACTCCGTATGGCTGAAAAATGCCTTGCATCACATCATAGCATTGACTTTGGTTTGTGGGGCTATTCCTGGTCACCCAGTCAGATTTCAGCCCGATCCGAGCTAGTTTTAGTCACCTCGATAATTGTGCCCGGCATCAATTCAGTGTTTCAAACAGCTCCCATCCTCTTCTTCAAACTTTCTGAACACCGTGGAGCTAATTTTGGAATCGAAACTTGCCCCGCATCTAAAAACTGCTTGATCAGCAACCACTCTGCTTCAGAATGTCAGAAGGAAAGTAAGAAGGGGCAGTAGGTAGAGAAGTTTAGATAAATTCTTGTTGAAATGCCTGGCATTCTGATACTTGATGAAGGTCACAACCAAGGAATCAGAACAACCTATTGTGGAAGGCTTTGACTAAAAGTTGAGATAGACTGACAGATAATCTTGTCTGGCACTTCTCTCCGGAACAATTTTGATGAGCTATACATTACTTCTTGCTAAGTAAATCCAAAATTTGTTGAGAGCATCTCTCTCGACTCTTGCACGTCTCATGCTGAAAGGAAAAGCAATCTTGCAAAATAAAGATGAGGTTCTTTAACAAGCTTCATCGATAAGAACACCGATGACACAGTTGGGGAACTCAAAGCATTGATGGATCCATTTGTGCATGTGCACAAAGGAAACATGGAGCTACGACAGTATTCACGGTTTGAGAGACATGCTTATCTTGTTACATCCCACAAATTTAGAGAATTTTTTAACTATATCTCGAAAAATGTGAGTTTAACTGTACGATAATTTTTCGATCAATTGTTTCCTTTGTTTTGTTATTGTAGAGATATGGACCCCACCCATTATGCCTTTCATCTTCGACACGATCCCTTTGTGTCCCACGGGAGCATGTTTAGCGTACATGCTAAGTACAGGGCCGTTACATATACTGTGGACCTGCTACGACTTCATGGGGCATTAGAGTGTTTTAGGACGGGCCCCTTTGGATACTTGGTGGATCTTCTCTCTTACCGTGGAGCATACTATGCTCGGGCTACCTTGCATATCTTGAGACGGGAGGTCATTTTGGAGGGTGCCTGGCCCAACGAGATGTGGTTCTTCATTGGGGGCTAGTTACACTGATTGGGCCTCCAGGAGTACGCTCTCCTCACTGGTCTACGTTATGGGATAGTAGACCAAAGTATTATTGAGAGGCCACAGACAGAGGATTCTGCCATGGTTTGATTGATTGGGATCAATCTAGTTACTCCAGATATGGTCTCGCAGCGGTGGAAGGCCGTGGGCGTGGGACAGTTGTCAGTTGATGATGCCCTCAGATTGGCATACTGCACCATTGTAGGTCATTGGATACTCACCCGAGAGCCGACTGCAGTCATCCCCTTTTATGTATAGAGGATATTAGACGATCTGGAGACTGTAGAGTCGTTCCCATGGGGAATACTTGGGTGGAGCATGACGATGCACTCCTATCGACAGGCCATCTTGGAGAACTCCTCGAAGAGACACCTGCACAGCAACCCTTGGCTGTTACTGGTAAGTTTTTATATTATTATTTACATGAGTATATCAATGGTGTTTTTAGACTCTTTAAAAAATGATTTGAAAATTTTTTAATTCTATCTTTAATTAGTGGTGGGCATAACCTGTGTAACGAAGCCTAGCATGCGGCTAGATGTGGCACGTCCCCTGTAGATCCACGACGCCCGAGGTGCTTCGCCCTTCGACGTCCCCGGAGTCGACTAGACCGAGCTACTTAATGGGGTAAGTGAATATTTTATCAATGTTCACTTTCATTTTCAAATTAGTTAATATCACTAAATTAAATTGCCTATTACAGGCACGTGCTACCTCCCCGTTCATCGAGGCGGATCATTTGGAGCGCAGCAGTCGTACTGGGCCGATTTCGCTCATATCCCCTATATCGCAGCGACATGTTGGGGTAATTATCTGCCCAACTCATTCTAGGAGGCGTGCAGATAGGGATTGCCGGTTCCGCTGATCTATCAAGTTAGGCTAATCACAATTTAAAATTTAAGTTGATTTTGTATAATGCTAAATATGAAGATCATGATTACTTTACTTTTATTTTATTTTAGATCCCACGTCCTGATGGAGATCTGGCTGAGGGGAGGATCGATCGAGATCCTTCGATAAGTCCGACGAGATATGATACGATCCGACAGATGGTATGTATCTCATGAGATTTTATGTTATTGCAGTAGCTAAGTAAATGCTATTGTACTTGATTGTAATTACTTTGCTGGTTTACTTGCCTTGTGATTGGGTTATGAGTCCGTGTATTGAGGCCGCACGGTTGAGCCCTCCAGTTGAGGACCCGGGGAGTAGGCATCCATCTCTCAGCCTGACACCACAAAAGAGGAGTCGATTTCAGGTATGTACCTCTTCTAGCTCAAATAAAACCCCCGAATCTCGTAATATGTAATCTAACTAGGGTTTATAATTATGGTATCCTAAGATGGCTGATATGCCCATGGGCATGGTCGAGGTCCTTTTGCATCAGTTTGAGGACCGAGTCCTCCAGCAGCTCATGTAGATTGGGGTGACGCAGGATGTGGTCCTGAAGCGGCTCAAGCATATCGAGCATCGCCTCAATATGCTGGAGAGGGATGATAGTGGCAGAGATGCTCCGCCAATACATAATTCCCCTTCTTGGGAGCCGGCTACACCCATGCCCGAGAGGGTTAAACACTCCATCGATGTCTTGTAAATCCGTATTCATTTTGGTTACAATTTTTATCTAATTTTTAATTTTAAAATGGTTACTCTCTTTTTAAATAATAGGTTGATGCACCTGTCAGTCAGGGAGAGGATCTAGTCTTTCCACCTACTCCAACTCCGGAACCGGCATTTCCCATAGTTCCCGACGACACCACCAAGGCAAGAGTTGGGTCTTAAATTCAAAAATTTTAGTCTCTATTACTCGTTCATTTTATTATTTTTTAAAGATTGTTTTGTACATCTATTGGGAACCTGGTCCTACATGTCGGGCCAAGGCCCTAACTGCACTTGTATGATAACCTTTCACCGACCCGGCATATCACATCGAGCTGTCAAGGCCAAAGAAGAAGCTAAGGTCGAAAGCGGCAAGGACGACTCTAGTGTTGGAGGTGCAGAGGGAGAATCCTCTTGCTGTGGAGGTGCGAGAGGTCCGGGAGGGGATTCCTACTTCGGTGGTGGACACTTGCACCCTCGACTGGAAATGAATGGATGCCTTCTGCAACACCGGAGGTTCGGAGAGGTAATTCACTTTCTTTTTATGATTAATTTACATTTTATAACTTTCCCGTTTTATAGTTTAACTAAATTTTTGTGATAGGCGCTTGATCTGGGGGGGGGGGATGTCATTTGTCGGGGATGAGCTTAAGACTGTCAAGTCCATATCGGACTACTTCGAGGACGATCTTGTAGAACAGTTTATGAGGGCGTTGCGGATAGCAACGAGGGAGACCGCATCACTTTACCCCTGCCGAGCCTGCTTTGCACTCTCTCAGACATATCTTTATGTACGTAATTAAAAATAGTATTGATCTCTATTTAATTTACTCAAGTTACAACATCGATTTTCAGCTAACTCAAATTACAGAGCATTCTCTGAGGTGCGTGGGACCAGACCAAGGCATCTCAAGCGGAACCGGCGACCTACAAGTTCAATGCCTTTGTCACTGGCTGCTCGATGTTGCCACGATTACTGCAACAGGCTGGCTTTTATGATATGAGGTGATGGCCTTCGCCTCAAAGGTTCAATGCAGTTTTTCTTGACCCCCCCCCCCCCCGACCTAACAGAGCAGTCCAACCCTATTCAACCAGACATGGCTAGCTGTGGTGCTTAGGGCATATTAAGGAGATGCCCCGCTTGTGTTATGCACTCCCTATGACGTAGCACATTAGGGATGGGATGGCTTGGATCATACTGCGGTGGAGCAATTTGTGAACGTAGTCCTAGATTTTTTTTTTTTGTTTTATATTGTAAATAATACATCACAGTCCTAGGTTTTTTTATTTTTTATTTATTTTTATATTGTAAATATTACATTAAAGATAAATATATATGATGTAAATTATGTAAGTCATATAAGGTATTGAGGACTTCTATTGTATGTTAATTCTAGAATATGTAATTTTGCTAAATGGTAAACTCCACACAAAATTGACTAAAAGATTAAAGTTTGAGGACTGAATTGTACAACAACTCTAATAAATCAATTCTAGATACAAAATTA